>LTAE01001371.1:42586-56725 GCA_001647135.1 Pontederia paniculata | reverse complement strand
TCGATCGTTTATGCTCCGCTTCTCCACTTCATGTGTCAATCCTTTGATACTGGTCGACTGCTTATATCCTTAGGACGCCCACTGCACACATATGGTTCTTCATGTATAAATTACATGTGCAGCGGTCGCCCGTTCCTTTAGCTCAGGTCGACCGCTGTACTGAACTTGAATATATCCTGTTACAAAAATCAGCTCAACCAAGTTCATCAGTACAGACTGAGTTCACTTACAAATTTGTGATCATTCAAAACATTCTCAGGATCCTAGATTCAACACATACATGTTTTTCATGCATAGTAAATCCATGCCTCCATGCATTTGTTTTTGGGTAAACCCCATTGGTTTCTAGGGATACTAGCATTCGACTAATTCAGTGTTCGAACAAGAGTGGCAAGGTAAAATTTTGGCCAAGATGGTGATTTCAGAGCTCGAACTTGGGCTACTAGTTCTCAATCCCTCAATTCAGGGCACAAACTCGCTAACCATATGTCCCGACCAACTTAGTTCCATGCATTCTATTCTTCATATGTGAATAGGAGTGTGCATGCGATTACATGAACACGACTCCATGTGTGGTTGCATGGGCAAGTGACAAACGTCACAAAAAAGTGGTACATCCCTCTGCACAAATTTGTGTGTGCGTAAGGCAAATGTACCATGTGCTGGCACAATGCCCATGCATTTGTGTTGAGCGCACTACTGCAAGGCGAATGTGAGCCTTAATTATTGCATGCGAGAAGTTGTTCATGGGTAGATACTTGTTTAGAATGCTCAGCATGGTGTTTGTCACTTGTTGGTGCTCATAACAAGCGAACACAGTGGCGTAGTGCCACGAGTCTGGGATGACAATTGACTGACGAGTTGCATACTATAGTTCCATGTGGCACATATAGGTGGGTTTTTCGTACTTGCCTTACCACATTTGTTGCGACTCTAATTTATAGCAGCCATGCATAGTTGAAGCACACCGAGTAATTTATAGCGCATAGCCTAATGAGCAAGGGCCAAGGCGAGACTTGCATGCCAGACTAGTGCTTCAAGATGTTTAAGTCCACATTTTTTATATAGCCTAATAGACAAACTTGAGAAAAAATATTAAAAAAAAGTATATTCTTTTATTAAGAAAAGTTATGAATATCCTATGATTTATGCTCGACATATATTTATGCATTTTATTTGATTATATGCATATTTTTTAAATTCATATATCATGCCAAGCATATTATGTGTGATGAACTATTTATTTTTAATTCTTATCATGTCTTACCATATAATAAGTGTGCAAATGTGACACTTAATTATTATCATGTGAAATATGCTTCTAATGTTCATTGTACATGAAATATGGTGTGTTAGAAATTTGTATGAATTAGTTTCTTGTACTCATGTTATTATATGTTAGAAAATATTTGTATAAATTTTCTGGAATTTGAATGACATATAAATTATGCATATTATGGTTTTATGCATCTACATATTATGTTATATTTACTAGAGTGTATTAGTAGGATATTAAGTAAATTTTGCATGAAAGTAGTGTATGCAAATTATTTTAATTTTCTTTATGAGAAGAAGATGTGCATATATGAAAATACATGTTAAGCATAATATGTATTTGTGAATTCTTATGAAATTAATTCATATAAATGTACAAAATGCATGCTTCTCACACTTAGTAAAATTTTCATGTGAAAGTACAAAATTATGCACATTGTTGAGTTCGTGATATTATATGAACTTTATGATAAGAATTTAATTTCTTTATGATAAGAAATATGTGCATACAAGTATTATGTGTGTTTTTATTGTAACANTTATGCACATTGTTGAGTTCGTGATATTATATGAACTTTATGATAAGAATTTAATTTCTTTATGATAAGAAATATGTGCATACAAGTATTATGTGTGTTTTTATTGTAACAATAATTTTTCACATGACATGACTTGTATATTCTTTTTTTTGTGATATGCACAAGATTTATGGAATTAAATTGTTTAACATAGTATGCATGATATCATAAAACATTTGTCTTGTACTTATATGACATATTTTGGATTATTCAACATATGACAATAATTTTCATGCTCGGTATATGAAAAATGTGATTATTGATATGTTAATTATCATGCATATGTTAATTCCAATCATGATGTGACAAATAATATTCATTTATATGCAAACGAATGTGCTTATTATTTGTGTGCCTAATACATTCATATGTTGAAACTTATGTCATGATTATTTTTGTATGCATAAATATTTGTGACTTATGAATGTTACATGTTTCATGAAACTTAGGATAATTAATTATGCATTTGCCTAAGTTCAAATTCAACAGTGAAACATAAGTAGTCAACATAGGACTAAGGCACTTGAATATATGATTGTCAGAATTGACTTTTTTTGTTGAGTGGTGCATGATATGTACATGTCTAGACAATTTGTGTGTAGAGATTGTAAGTTAAAAATTTAGTACCCTCTTTCTTTGTAAACTTACCTGGTGCATTATTAATGCAGTCTCCAAAATTATGCTATGTTAATGTGATGGCAATATATGTTGTCATATCATATGATTTAAGTGATCTTGGATATTTGTCTTCCATAATTATTAGCATAGTACCTTGGTGCAACATATTATTTCTAATGAATGATAATTATTCTTTTGGATAGTGAGAGATGAGTGAGAGCATAGCGACCATCTCGATGTCACTATCTTAAAAGTATTATTATATCATTATTTATGAATATATGTGACAAGAATACACGCATAACTAACTCATTTCCTTTGTATGTATTTTTTTACCCTAGATAATGATCCCAAAATTTAAGTTTTTGAATGCTGACCAAGATAAGGAGAACTTGTCAAAAGATGATACAAGAGATATGATGATTTGAAGAAGCATAATAATTACCATGATAGTCTCAATAATAAAACAATGAAATTCTCCAAGAAAAATAGGCTTTTGCACTAGTTTTGTTCATATCAAATGTGTCTGACACAACACTTGTGTGTGATGAAAGACATGAAGACTAAACTGGAGAATCTTGATCATGAATTTAGTGATGATTAAGCGGTAATAATTTTGTGCTACTCGCTTTCAATATATATGAAGCATGTGCGTGAGGTCGTGATGTTTAATGACAAAATCAATACATTTGACATGCTTTTATTTTTGTGAAATATTTTTCACTCATGAATAAGAAATTTGGAAGTATCTCAAGCTCGCACGAAATGTCTGAATCCACCAAGATAGATGTTGACATTAAAAAAGGCTCTTGCCACTCACATTGACCTAGGAAATGTGGTGGCAAAATTCAGAAAAGCAAAGGAAAGTGCTATGCATGTGGCAACCGTAGTTATTTGACTCGTGATTGCACTAAGACGAAAGAAGGTATATGATGATCATTTAGTTTTCTTGCTTTTGACTGAATTTATATTTTCAGTTGTTGAAACTCATCCTTTGTGGATTGTAGGTTCTGAAACAATTGATCATGTTATCTCAAAATGACGAGTTCATTATAGAATTTCGTTAATAAAGCCCAAGGACAAATGGGATCTAAAAGGATCATGAGTTGCAAATTGCTTACTTTTGCAACAGATAGATGTTTTTTGTATTTCAATACCCTTTCATATATATTGTATATAATGTCTACATTTAATTTGGATGGTTGAACTATGTATTAACTTTTATGAAGTTCCTTATGTGATAGTTTTCTACAAAAATGATTTTCCAAGTCTTGATAACTTTATGCATTTCCAAGTTACTTATGTATGTGTGACATAAATGTAAATGTCAAATCTTTTGACATGTTAGTTGATGACATTTTGAGGCAATATAAAAAACAAGCTAGTTAGAGAAATATATACATATTTTCTCGCTAAAGTTATTTTTGTGTATTGATGAAAATGTCTAACTAACAAGGAAAAATGAAAATCATTTTTGAATAGAAAATTGAAAATAATCCATTTGTGTTTTAATGAATGTCTCAATCATTAGATGGTTTCTTTTCATCACTGATGACAAGAAATTTGGTCTTAAACTTCATATGTAGAGTCACACTTTTATCATGGATTTGATACCTTCATGTTGCATGTTATCATCTATTTTTATGACTTTACACTTTTTGGAATTTTTTGGTTATGAATCTATCTTTTCACATACTAAATTTCTTTTTAGTGAATTATTTAGTTTTATGCTTGCTTTTCATGCAGGTATCAGGTGGGGATGTTTTTCACACCCTGGTGAATTATGGAGTTGATGGCAGCCTATATACACTCGTTCACACTTGGAACACTCCTCTAGAGAGAAGATTCACACCCTGACACTGCTACCAGATAAAAAACACAAAAGACAAAAATGCTAATTGCCTCCTGCCAGAATATTCCTCTATCATATTTCTCGGCATTTCTTGCAGGAAATGGTAGGGAACAAGTGTAAAAAGAGCAGGGGAGGACCACCATAGTATATAAGACACATGTAGACAACTTTTGAAACAGTTTGCACACACCGAGAGGGGTGGACAGCCACTAGAGGAGCTTGAAGAAGGAGAAAAACCACTGAGGAGAGATCTAAGGCCAGGTTCTAGTGTGATTAATTCCAAATTTTCAACGGGGAAGAGGAAGAGATTGTAGGAAAGTATCATTAGTTCTTTGTATTTTCAGCTTTTGTATGTTTCCGGAGATGGATTTCTATTTTAATGTGTGTATGATGTTTGTGATGGTTGTAATCGGCTAAACATTTAAGCCTGGACATGGGAGTGTTTGAGACCACCCTCTAATTGTATTGAACTCTTTTGTTGTTGAATGCATTTTCATATGACTTCCGAATACGCTTTTGTGCTATGTTTTGTTTCATGCATGTTCTTGACTGTGGATTGTTTATGATTGAGATTTAGTTGTCACCTCATTGCAAATCTCGCCCGAGGGGGTTGAGAATGTTGCAAGAATGCTACCATGATTTGAGAGGGGAGTATGGCTTTAACGATTGTCACTTATCCCTCAAATCTTGGTGGAGGATACAAGCTGAGAGGTGATATCCCTCAATTGAGAAGAATCCACGAGTGGCCAAGGGGCTCTTAGCGGGTGTATGTTAAGCGGAAAGGGTGGAGACTATTCATGCACCGAGAGGTGTGTATAGTCTTTAAGGATTATCATTTTGGAGGTTTTATCTACGAGAGTAGTGATATCTTCCATTCTTGAATCCTAAGTTATCATTAGTTGGTTTAATACTTCAGTAGCAAGTTGGAGTTTGAAAACATCTCCCATGTGACGATGCCTTCTCCTATTTTGAGTAAATCACAATCTTCTTCCCCTGTTTTCAGTTTCTCTAGTTCCCTTTTTTAACCTTAAAACCCTAAATATATATTTTTCTGCTTTCTTTCCATATTTAGGTTTCTTTGTGACCTTCATTTTCTCTACAAATATCCTCTTCACGAAGTGGAGTAGCTAAATAGTGAAGTTCCATTTTTCTGCAGATTCGACCCTAAAATACTACTACGAAGGTTGTATACTTGCAATTGAAGTGTGTGTGTGTTTAGGAATTAAAATACTTTTAAACTTGCTGATTTCGTTTGGCTTGTTCGGTTGCCTCTAGCTCCAGGAATTCACATCTAGGGTGATATCAACACTGTAAACTGTCACACCCTGAAACTCTGAATCTAGGTCTATTTTCACAGCCCACACACATCACACAACATCAATCGCATACATTGTGTGTTATAATACATATGATTTATCTAAGCTCAATATATGAATTTAGATTGAATGAATCTTGATCGCAAGATTATTGACTTGCTGAACATATTATGATAATGAATGGTTTGACTTATTCAAAAAGTCTAGTGATGAAAATAGTATAGTTAGGAAAATAACAATACTTTATTTCACAATAATAAGTGTTATGCCTATGATGAAACAAAAAATTTACTTGATATTTTTTTTGAAGTATTTTGGTTTTAGTACATCTCCGAAATTTGTTTTTGGAGTGTTATCATAATATGTACAGCCTAAACTTCTAATAAGTAAACTTACTGAAGTGTCAAGTAGATATGTGATATTCATAAATATCTCTAGGTTGAGAAGTTGAAGATTCTTAGTTGGTATATGCGTAGATTGATTTATGGAAAATTCATATGTTATTCCCTCAATCCGAGTGAGAGCAATTCGCATGCCACTAATAGTGAATGATCATTTTCATTTGAGTCACTATGATAAGTGTTTCATGAGTATATGAAAATGAATACAAGCCTAAATAATAAAATTGATTAAAGTAAGACTTAAGAGTCTAAATAGGTAAATCAAGTCGGACTTGTTAAATCTTCCGTCTTGACGAAAGACGAATAAGAATATAAGTGTTCTCCATTAAATTACTATGGATAGATAAGAGTTAAAGCAATTATATAGATGATACAATTTTTTACATTAAATGTGAAAATTTTACATGAGAATTGTTAAAGAAGTTTATTGCTTCACTACAAGAGTTTTCATTTGAGAAGACAATTGAACATTCTTTGAATAACTGTATATCTAGCACTATCCTTATTGAAAAGACAAGTTTTATCCCATGACATTTCATAAGACTCTAAAAAAACAAAATAAAATGATTCTTTTGTAAGCATGGTCAAGCAATTAGATGTGCAAATTATGGTGAGTACTCAGTCTAATATTTATTTTGGGTCATAGGTAAATAAAAAGTTTTGAGACTGACAAAGGGAGTCGATATTAAAAGGCAATGAAAAGAATAATGTAACACCTTATGAGCATTGTTGATTATTATTTTGCACTATGGAGGAAATAAGTTTATGGATTAGCTAAAAAAGGACACCAATTACGACGGTGATATTAATAAGCAAAAGTCCATCTCCAAATATGTCTTCACGTTATAGAGTGACATTGTTAATTTAAGCAAAACTATGCGAAGTAGTCAACTATAGAAATCGAGTTTGTGTTACACTCAATAAAGATGCATGGGGCTCTCTGATCAAGAAAATTCCTTCAACTCCTATCATCCTTGTATTGACAATGGTCACGTATGTCCTTTATCATGATATATGTATTGCTTTAATCAAAGGATGACCATTGTAAGGGAAAACAGATTGATGTCCACTATGACATGACAATGTGAAGAAAATACACTTAGATTATAAGGAGCAGAGATGAAATGATTTAAATCCAAAGAAAATGATCTAAGATCCCCCTAATATGTTCAGGATGAGATGGACACGAGTTCACACATAACTTAGTGTAGCCTGATAAGAGAAGTCAGATGTGAGACCTCATGACGCCAATTTTTGGGCAACTACTAGGTGGACTCAGGTCAAGCATTTGGACTCAAATTTGTGCGATGTTATGAGTTTAAGACATATACTCATTCAGTGAGAGTCTCCACCACAATACTTGATTATAATATCAAGTATGTTCAAGTCGACCCTAAGATGTGACGAATAGTTTATAAGCCATCGTCAAGGTGTGAATCTTTAAGGACTGAATAAGTCTGGAGATTTCTCTTAGACTTTTGACTATGTTTCAAAGTAATGAGTTAGTGTTGCTACTTTAGTGAGATACTCAAAGAAAAAAAAATAAAAGTAGTCTATCAAGCCACGTCTAGGAAAGCAGTTAGCTCATAATAAGAAATAAGAGGGTAAGATGAAGGTCCACTGGTGCTGCATGAAATTTGTTATGCAATTGGCCAAATATGTATTTGTATACAAATATAAAGGTATCTCTAACATGTCATAGTTCTCCCATTATGGATGTACTCATGGGTCGCACGATCCATCTACCATACCAGACATTTGCTGGAATCATATATGGGTAAAGGCCCATTAAGTGCAAGTGGGAGATTGTTAGAAGTGAGCGTCCATAATGGGTCGTGGACATAACTATACGTGCATGTGCATGTCTTCAAAAGTCGTGGGTGCTGAATTATGTAGTTACATGAACTACATAATACAGTTGCACACTTTCATAAGAGTTGCACACTCTATAAAATGTAAGTTGCATGCTTCTATGAAGAAAGAGGTGTTCGACATTGATACCGAGAGTCTGTCGAATTCTTTTCGTGATTTCAACAACGTTCGGGTACTTTGGATTGTGGTACAATGACGAGTTTCCACTTGGTGATTGCAGTATCGACAACGAGTCCGAAACAACGTAGACAAATCTTCGTCGATCATATTCTTCCGTTGTGAGGTCTGCCTAGATATCGAATTTGTTTATACCAAAACCTTCATCTTCTTATTCTCTTGTATTGATCACAACTAGAATATCTTGATCTCACTTAGAAAATTAGTTTATCTTTGATAATTTGGACAAATAATGGATTTTATTAACCAAAATTGGATCCATATTGGGTCTTATTTTGTAGCATTTTATGGATTTTTTTCTTACTTGATCTGATTATAATTTTGAATATAAAATTTAAATTATGAAAGTTATATTTATTATATTTATTTGCTCCAATTGTCTATTAGCATTTTATAAAAAAACTTAATAATTCAATATAATAATACTTATGTTTTTTTAGTTATGTTGATTAAGTTTTTAATGTATAATATATTTTAGTTATTGTAATATTATATTTTAATAAAAAGGGTGACAATCACAAGTAAATTTTTCAATAAAAATTGAATTGGATTGGGGCAATATCACTCGGTACTTGTCTGCTAGCATTGCGTTTTGTTATAATTTTTAATATAATATTTTTATATGAAATATATTTTGTTATATTTATTTGCTCTAATGGTCTCTTAGCCTTTTATACAAAAAGTTAATAATTTAATATAATAATTATATTTTGTTAATTATATTAATTAAGTAGTGTTTAATATATTTTCATTATTATAGTATTATGTTTTATAAAAATAAAATTGGTGACAATCACAAATAAAACTTTTATTATAAAAATGGTGTTGGGATCGGGGCAATATTCCTCAAACTATTTATGTTTTTAGTCAATAATATTGAACATTTTTCAATAATACGAAATGATTGAAATCAAAATTAGAATTACGTGCATTAGGTCTTAATACAGTTTTTGAATTTTAATATTTTAATAAGTGAAGATAAAATAATATAAGTTGATAATATATTTTCTAATTGAATATATATATTATATATATATATATATATATATATATATGGGACAATGGCCGTGTAAATTTAATTTAAGTTCACCCAAAATTGTACATTATTTTCATTTAAAAAACTCATGGTTCTCCATTATATACAATGCATCTTTTATATAGCCATATGAATTTTTATTAACCGTGCGAGAATGTTTCCTAGATATATATTATCTTCCACATTTATCCCATAAACCAAGGAATTAGCTATTTACTTTCCCTAAAATATCCAAATTCTCAAGTTTCTCCTTCCGTCAAATTCTCTGTCACCCTTTTACCTATTTTGATTTATCCAATTGAAATTTTACCTTTTATTAGTATTTGAAAGAAGAGATAAAAATATAGTTGTTCATATAAAAATAAAAAAAAATTGTTCTTTCAATATATATATATATATATATATATATATATATATTCTTTTTAAATGATAATAAATGGTACAATTATAATTAGATAAAGAAAAAAAGGAAAAGTTAACGGTGAGGTAAAGTAAAAACTCTTAATAATTCAAGAGAGGTAATAACTAACTTGTTTTTAAAATTTAGCAGTTGAAGTGCAAAAATAAACTAGTTCAAGAAAAATAATAATAACCCTGCTTAAGAGAATAAAAGTGATTTAACTACAAAATTTGATTAGTTATACATATGTCAATTTAAATAATTAATTCATTTTAATGTTATATAAGTAATTACAACCGAAAGAAAAAGACAAATTAGTTCCAAGTACCAAAATTTTGGATGTTGGCAGGAACTAAAGGAGCGTTGATTTGTATTTTGACTTGTATTATTATTTCTCATCGTTACACTTTGAGAATAACAAGGTTAATTCAACTAGTTCTCGAAATATCCCGACCAAATACTACCTATGGAACAACATTTGTTCTTTTCAATAAACAAATAGTTTAAAATTAAAAAAAAAATCACATCATTATTTTTGGGTAGTCTTTTTAAGAATAAGAAGTCTTATAGAGTTTTCCACATAGGATACTATTAAGTAATATTGAATGTATATCAAAGAATATTTTATTTCATTAGTTGACAAAATCACAGGTTAATTTTGTTATAATAGATCACTACATTATTACATGGGTAATATTAAAAATAAGTTAATTGAGTAATTTTATATACGGTCGAAAACCATTCTTCTTATTTCTTAAAGAAATAAAAAATATTTTATATTCTTTTAATTAAGTTGGCCCATTGGAATTTCTAGATGGTATTATTTTATTTGAAGGCTAATTTAAATTTTGCACTAGGTCAATTTGGTTATTATTATTATTATTATTATTATTATTATTATTATTATTATTATTATTATTATTATTATTATTATTATTATTATATTCCAGCTTTACCCTTCATTTTGAATAGAACTCTATTATGAACTTTATTCTGCTCCCAAATAATAAATTGGTAACTCGAAAAAAAAAAGATCATTTTTATTAGTCTTCGACGTTCACATCCATTTTTCTAGTCTGAGAGTTATACATGAAAGCAACATCAGTAGCAGTGCTACAGTCTTCTGGATTCCTGTCAGACAAAGATCTAACAAACCTTGGAAGTCTCATCGAGATACCACGAGAAGGATGAACAAAACCAAGAGCGGCATGGTGAACTGGAGATAATGTGAGATCTGTCATAGTTCCAAATCAAATTGCCAATGGTACATTAGCAACATAAGCAAAAAGAGAAGGAAACCAAAATACCGGGATTTATGGTCGTCACCTGAACCTCTTATTTCCCAAACAAGCTCCGGGAGAAACCATAAGGGTGGCAATTCATCTGTTTGATAGTAAGCCGGCTTCTTGGCCAGTAACTTATCACCGGAAAAGAACTCCTTCATCTGGCAAGTGATTTTCACAAATCAACGTAGAGTGCAACCAAGAAATTTCCTTGGGCACACCAAATATAAATGCAAGAGCATTATGCTGTAAAATAAGTTGCACAACTAAATAGCTCATTACTCTTCTTACAGACTGTGAAAGAGTATTTTGTACATCCTGTGATTGCAAAAGATGGAACCTGATAAAGGTTCAAATACGCAAGCCATAGAAAACTAACAAATTATGTGTCATCTGGAGGGAAGATGAAATCTTGATAAGACGACAAACATGGAAAGTGTAATACAATACCCAAGACTACAAAAGTTTCAAGTACTACTAACCCACTTAGGCATAATGATGGAGATCTACTAAGTTGACCTACTCTTAAACCTAATTAAGTTACCCACTTAAACTCCATCCGCTTACAGAACAACTAGAGAATTTCATTCATCAAAGCATGAGTTCTAAACAACTATATATGAGGGTTTATAAAGAGTTCCAAACACCTCATGCGGTCAAACCTCAATGAAATAAAATTTAATTAAAAGGTAAACTAATATAAGAGAAAATACTGAAGTACTCATAACTAAACTAAAGGGCAAAATGCCCATAACTAAAAACCGAAGATTAAGACATAAGGCCCATAAATTATTCTTGCTCAACATCACATAAACGTGATAAGAAAAGAGAAACACAACATTTAATCTAACTCAAATTGATAGTGCATAGGATTCTTAGCTACATAAGAGTTGTTCTCCAAGGATAAAAATGTAAGATACAAATTCAATTCTCCATGGACTGGATTCATTGTTTCTCCTAATTTTTGTCCCTGATGATTTTGGAGGACAAAATCATATGTTTGGAAATAAAGGGATAAAAAAAATTATCCCTCAACCAAATGCTAAATCCTTAGTTTGAAGCTTAACTGAAACTTCCACATGCAAACAGACAATCACATGAAAGCCTTTAAGGCAAAGAATTGCCTCCCATTATATTTTGTGAAAGCATTATATCATGCTGAAAAAAATGGTAGGGTCAGGTCTGAAGCTTGGCTTGACTGCTTTGATAAGGAATGATCGGGAAAACATTACAAAGACCAAGTTGAAAGTTCTAACTGTAGCTTTTAAGACAAACCCAGAAGAGATGTGCTACAATTCCACTTCCAGATTAACTTCAAACTGGCAATAGCTAAATATAGTTTATTTAAGGATCTTCAATCACATGTTGGGCACAAAACTACGAATGCTTCCACCTTTTACTATTTAAAAATGAAGGTGAAAACACATGAAGTACATCTATTTTTTGCTTTGAATATTTTTGAATTATTTACATCCATCAAAGCCTCTACTTAAGATAATCCTGATACTCCATAGAAAGTGAAAGTTTTGCAGTAATGAGTTGAAATTTAGAGATGGCTATTGAAATTAGAAGACCATTACACAGTTTCAAATCTTCTGAGTTGATCTCGTGTTAAATAAACTTCTTTTTTTCATAAATGAATCAAGACCTAATAAATTCATTTAAATTATAAGCTAAATAAATTAAGTTACAAATCATTTTCATTGCTAAGATCGCCTCACCCTGAAATTCAATTTACCTCTATATAGAAGGAATCTGAAAAGCCAGACATAACCCGGCACACGCTCTGGAATTCTTCAGTGTCAGGGTTGTAGCATGCCATAAGAAATGGGCTATACCTGAGCCATAAGCGAAAAATAAATGAAACTATCCTATTAGTGTGTGCAAAACTTTAGTAATGCAGGACTCATAAAATAAGTTTGTAGAAAACAGGCTGAAACAAAAAGATATGTTATGACACATATCAAGTTCCACTAGAATTGTCAAATAGGTTGATTGACTGAAGCAATTGCTGTAGTCTCTCGCAAGAAAACATTACACAGAAGAAATCTGTCTAGTTGGTTCTGAAATCCACCAAGCAGTCAACAAAGAACAAGAGTTCTCAAGAATAATAGTTTTCTGAACTGAAATTTATTATCAAGATTAGATTATCTTAAACCAAAAAGAGGGCATCCTTACTCAATTCTATTTGAAGTAGAATTATGCAAAGAACAAGTAAATCAGGATTAAAAAAACCAATTGGGGCCCGCAGATGGACACCAGTCATTGAGCGGTTGGAGCATAGACTACAGGGATGGAGTTCGAGGGTACTATCTAGAGGTGGACGCCTAGTCCTTTTGAGATCAGTTCTCTCATCACTTCCGATATATTACATGTCAGTCCTGCGGATGCCAACATTAGTGGAGCGCCGCATTGACACACTTCGGAGCAGGTTTTTTTGGAGAGGCTGTGGGGCGGACAGATCTGGAGCACATCTGGTTGCCTGGAGAGAGATCTGTAGGCCAGTATCGGACGGGGGCCTAGGGTTTCGGAACCTCCGATGGACCAATCAAGCTCTTCTATCTCGATGGGTCGGTCGTATCATGGGACCAGGAGACGACTTGTGGAGCACAGTGTTCTTTGCGTGCTATGGCAGAGACCTCTCATGGGAGACACGGCCCCACCTACCACGGGGTGCATCACACTTCTGGAGGGGGATCTCCATAGTCCTCCTGCAGCTACGACCTTTCTTCTCGGCTTCTTTGGGCTCAGGGACTAGTTTTGCATTCTGGACGCATGAGTGGACCACAAGCGACACTCTGGCAGTATCCTTTCCCCGACTTATTGCACTTTTTGCGCGACCGACGGCTATAGTTAGCGAATGTTGGCTGGTGACAGAGGGATCAGGAGCCGGCTCATGGACCCCGCAATTCAGGTCGGGCCTGTCAGATCAGCGCTTTGACGAGCTCCTCATGCCTCCATGACTAGACAGGATATCGAGATACCGCCCAGATGCCTCCATGACCGACGGGTGGCGTTGGATATCAGGCCATTACTCAGCAAGTAGGGTATACAGTCAGTTACTACCGGGTGGCACGACCCCGGAGATCATCAGAGTCGATTGCCGACGTATGTGGCGTCTACGCATACCACTCAAAGTCAAGATCTTCAGTTGGCTTTTCAGGCGCGGTCGGTTATTGACGAGAGTATATAGGTCGAGATGGGCGCCACAGGCAGATCCTACATGTGCACTGTGTGGGACGGCAGACGAGGACATTGCCCACCTTTTTTTCACTTGTCCCATTGCCATAGAGACATGGCAACGAATGGGGCTTGAGGGCATCGACACATC
>LTAE01001371.1:2871-42478 GCA_001647135.1 Pontederia paniculata | reverse complement strand
TTAATTATTTTTTTATAATACTTAACATCAATTATATTTTAAAAAATAAAGAAACATATTTTTTTCAATGTTTTATAATGATTTAAAGGATATAAAATATAAATTTATAGTATACTTTAATTTTAAAGTAATATAAAATTCTTAATAAGAATAAATTAGTTTAAATTTAATAAAAAATATATAAAAATTTGGGTCATCGGGTTGGGTCGGGTTGATCGGGTTCGAAAAATGGAAACCCGTACCCGACCCGTTGGTGATCGGGTTATGGTCGGGTCGGTTCGGGTTCGACCCGATCAACGATCCAATCCGACCCAATTGAGATTGGATCGGTTCGGATTGTCGGGTTCATCGGATCGATCCGACCCGGTGAACACCCCTATATTTGGGGAAGTTGCATCTTTTAATGTAACCTACCCGATACACATGTACATTTTTCGTTCATTTTAATACAAACGGATGACTACCAATCTTTGTAGCCATCCTTTCCTCTTTCAAAAAAAAAATAAATAGAAAAAGACTCCAACTATAATTAGGACTCCTATTATTATTTTAGACAGAAACTACTAGGGCTACAACTCCTATTTTAAACAGAAACTACTAGGACTCGAATTCCTACAATTAGTAGGACTAGTCTCTTACATCATGTAATTACTGTAATCCAGGAGTAAGAAACAAAAGAACTGAGGTATTTACCATCCAGCTTTTCTTCCATTCCCATACCAAGCACCGATGGGAA
Source organism: Pontederia paniculata (assembly GCA_001647135.1). Lineage (NCBI taxonomy): Eukaryota > Viridiplantae > Streptophyta > Magnoliopsida > Commelinales > Pontederiaceae > Pontederia > Pontederia paniculata. Next base: position 41,742 of record LTAE01001371.1, on the reverse strand, counting down.
CTAGGTCAAGACTGTCTCCTGACCCTTCTACGTAGTCACGCTTAACCTATAACCAATGTAGCAAATAGTGATACTACGAACTATTTTAGTATATGAAAAAATCCTCCTTTATTACACAAGTTTCCTAGTGAAGATTGAATACCTTCAACCAGGCATCACTACGTTTTGATGCAGAATATCGAGCTTCAACATCTAAAGTTTTTACCATGATTCCTTCACAAGATAAGTTACATGCATCTTCAAAAAACAAGTTTACTTTACTCAATGTGCTTTGATCACAGCATTTTGATTCATCAGCCTCCACCTAGAACACAAGCAATGGAGATATAAATAGTAGAAAAATAAAAAGCTAGGCTGCCATCAAAGCTGGAGAAAAAAAAGAACTAATAGTATTAGTAGTTGAGAAATCTTTGAAATGTTTAAATTTGTCAAAAAAATACATATCTAATGTAAAAACATCACATTGATATATTAAATTACTAACTAATATCAAAATAGAATAATTACCGTTATTTCCCTAGCAAATTCCATATATCCAGCTTTCTCGTAAAATAGGTCCTTCATATCTGTATTTGACAATTCAGACATGCTTTTACCGAGACATAAATCAATACTATATGATAGAGTTAGATTTGTGCCATACATTTCCTTCTTTGTCGAAGTGGGAGATCCAACAGCCTGGAAACAGAAGTAAACTGTCACAACCCGTGGCACCAAAACTTATTGCAAGCTTGTAGAAATATTCTGTTTTATGAAGAGTGTGCACCCAAATATTATTATATTCCCATGTAATGACCTGACAACTTTTATTTGAGAGAGGACAACTTTTATACTGCTTGCATTTTCCTAACACTTAATAAGGATTATAATTTATGTGATGGAGACAATGTAAAGCATTTTTCATTACAGCAGTCATTTTCTGAGTTAAAAGGTTATCTTAGGTATGGTTAAAATGATGCTCAGAAAAAAAAACCATGACATATTCTGGAATAGCAGTTATTACACCAAGAGATCATTATCACTTGAGATTATTTTCCTTTGTGTTTAGCTGAAAAGATAAGTATTACTCCATAATTCTAATCCTGCCTTCATGATTGTGGTGGAACAAGAAATGGACTAGTAATTTCCATAACTGGAAAAAAGAATGCTGGCAGGAGCCATTGGAATAACAAAGAATGTTGGCACAATAAGATGCATTACTATTTTCCCCAACCAAATCAGAAACTGTGTGCTTCAAGAAAAACCTGAGTATGTCTAGAGGTGAAATCCTAAAAACATAACGACCTCACAAGTGAAAGCAAGATGAGTTAAATATTTTTGTTAGAATTGTCAACCTTGACAGATTACTGATGCACATATCAAGTTAAAAATGGAAAAGTTCCTAGAGGAGTACCGCTCTCCATTATAAAGCATGATATCAAAGATGAAGATGCATATTTCAACCTGCAAAACAAGCTTCATTAAGGTATAACCACAAAAAGAAAACAAAAAATAAGCCCAGAGCGATTGTCATGCAGATGTAACATGGATAACTATTTCAAAAACTGAGTACATTGAGACTGATGAAAAGAGTTCTCTGGTGGTGCCTAATACGAATATTAAGGAAACAATTCTGATTATTAATCTTAACTAGTTGGGTTATTTCTATTTTCCTCCCTTGAACTATCGCGAAGTTTCAGATCTATCCCTAAATTATAAAACCGGACAAAAGTAGATCTAAACTTTTTTCGATTGACCAGGTTTATCCAATCATCTGGTTTTGAATTTACTCAAATTGTTTTGATTTATTAAATTACCAATTTACCCTCCTAATTAAAAAAAATTACTCCACCCTCCCTCCTCTCTCTCTCCTCTCCATGAGCGCCAATCGAAAAAAGTTTAAACTTATATCTACCCGGTTTTATAATTTAGGGGTAGGTCTAAAATTTCCGATAGTTTAGGGAGGAAAATGGAAATAACCCTAATTAGTTTAGTGAAGATAAGCAAGTCTCACCATAATTTAAGTTATGCAACAAGAAAATTCATCTTTAATTCACAAAAATCAAATATTCATGAAAACATGTATTATGAATTAAAAAAAAATCTGAACAAATATAACCAAAAAAGTAATGTACCAACATAGCAAATAAACGTACACACAGATAAAATAAGACTATAACAAAATAGACATACTTTTATTCCATCCATTGGGATTGAGGATTCCTTGTTTCCTCTCTCTCGTGAAGATAACTCTTGAAAGGACTTGATCTTGCTACCATTCTTCCTATCAACAGCTACAACCTAGAATAACCTTATTCTCAAAGGTCAAAAGAATAGTGGAAAACAACATATTGCAACAACAGGTATACTGAAATGAATATGTTACCTCAGCATCTAATATGAAATTGGAAACATTATGTCTACACAATTCCTTAATTGTATCTACTATATCTGGAAATCTTGAAGTTGACTCTTTCATTTTTCGTGAAAAAACCCGTACAGATCCATCAGCCAATCGGTGAATTTGAGCACGTTGACCATCATATCTGAAGCAGATGAATTATAATAGTCAAAATGTTTGTCAGGCTAATGCATAACAGGTCAGCAACAATTTTGCCTGAATTAAATTTCTAGCCTCAACAAAATATATTTATGCTACTGTTTTAAAAGTTAAAACAACTGGAAATATTTTTTTGAGAGGGAAAACAACTGGAAATATTGTCATTAGAACTTAATGTGTTAGAAGGAAAACATACTTATATTCACATGTAAATGCTTTACCCTCGAAGAGTTTCAGCACTTGGGTAACACCATTAGTAATTCTGTCACACAATTCAGCAATCATCAATATGTAAAGAGCCAAAAGAATAAATATCAACTCAAAAGTTAAGAGCAGCATTTTCATACTTAGCAAGCATAGGTGGAATAGGTGTCCCAGAAACCATTGTCAATATGGATGCAGAAAATTCTGTACCTTTGCTCAAAATGGATGGAATAAGCAAATCCTGTTTCAAAGAGGCCCAAATGACATTAATCTGTGTAACACATAAATATAGGCATTTATGAGGGATTTACTTCTGCATATGAAATGACTAATTGCACTCTTCTATATAATATTTTATTAGGGCAAAAAGAATGGTTGACGATGCTACAGCCATCCCACTTTACTCAAAATTCATATATCTATAAAAGATCATGTACAATTGCAGAAAGTATTCATTGAACATTCCCTCACTCTTTAATCAAGGACCTCACAACTTGTACAATATTCTCTACATAAGCCCTTCTCCCACGAAAGATGTAGCCATCTTTTTGACCCCAAATCATCCATAAGAAGATGATATATTCGTCGTCTATTCATTACATAGGTGTGTACACTTTGCAAGAGTCCCCACCTCTGAAGGGCTACCAAAATATCATTTCTGACCTCATATACAGGATAATATCCTGTGCCCTTGGCCATACCCCATAAGCCATAGCATGCTCAAAGGAAAGTTGTGTTGTGTCATCAACATCATTCATTCAAAGAACACAGCCCATTGGAGAGAAGCATCTTTATATTTATATCATTAACACTTCCCTCACATGTAGACTGCTCGCAACTTTGGTCTAGCCTAACTCATCACGTGGACCATTAAAGGAGGAAATTAATTTTTTTAATACGAGCTTCGTTGAGGTTTGAACTCAAGACATCTTGCTTTGATACCATATTAAATTAGATGTGTTACCACAACAATCCTAGAAATTTAAGCCAATAGGAAGAGCAAACTTTATAGCCCAATCCACCGCGTGGACCACTACGGGAAGAAATTATTTTTTTTAATACGAACTTCATCAAGGTCTGAACTCAGGGCTTATTGCTCAGGTACCATGTTATTAGATGTGCTACCAACAATCTTAAACATTTAAGCCGATAGGAACAGCTAAATCTTTATATTTATATTTATATTCTTAACACTTGTAATATAATTGTTCATCATATTATTTAATTTTTACTTAAGTATTATGGTTCAAAGATTGAAATAGTAAAGAAAATTTATTGGCAATCTAGCATTGATATGCTACGTTTCAATAGTTATATTATTTCTTTTAGGATAATAAAGTTATATTATTTTAACCATTATTTGTTATCATATTTTATTTATTATAATATCAATTTTTTAAAAATTGTAGTATGATTAGAAAAGAAATAATAGTGAAAAAAGAACCAATAAAGAGAAAAAAACCAAAAGGAAAGTAAATAGAAAAATCATTTCAAAATAGGCTAAGATTGCATGCCATAAGATTTCACCTGAAACCAGCCCATAATGGCGGCATCCTTAACCACAAAACCACCAAAATACATGTGCCACAAAGTCACAGAGTTAACTAATTAACCTGTGCGACTGAATATCTCTATGCAATTTTAACGAGTTATGACATATTTAGGTCTATGTTCACCCATATTTAAATTTTTAACTACTAAAAGTAGTTTTTGCATCCTTGGACACAAGCAGAATATGGCTCTATCATCCACCCCCTCCTGCTCTGGTTAGTAATTCTCTTTCTACTAAGAAGCCATGCAAATAAATGAATTTTAATCGCAAGCCGGAGTGCTTGCCAAATTAAATAACAATCTAGACTTATCCATTTGTTAACCAGCCACTCCAAGCAGTTTAGAAACCTTATGCACACTGAATTGTGCATTCGCCCATATTAACCCATCATTATGCATGGTACCTAAGGTCTAGTTCTTGAACCGATCAGTATGGCTGAGCAATTCTTCGGTTCTTTGATCTCACAAAGTTGACATGGAATTTGGCATCTAAGACTCACCTAACCAGCAGCTTGGTACCAGGGCTTGCTGGTTTGAAGCTGGCATATGATCTAGGAGAATCAATAGCTAATGAACAACCTGCTGTCCAGTCCTCTGTTCAAAATCTGAAATCCACACCAGCTACCAAAGATACCGAGAAAAATGTTTGACCAATGGGATAACTCATTCACACCCCTCCAAAATGATGAAAGACCTTGACACACATTAGATCTAGCTTCCTACGATAAAATACATCCATGGCAATCATAGGAAACATAGTGCACCATAAATCCATCTCTGGGGCCATAATACATCATATCCATTTAGCAAGTAGCATTCAACCTTCTGAGTACACAGATCCCCAACCCTCCAACTGTATGTCCTACGTACATACTCCCAAGCCACCCCTCCGCCACTACTCTGAGAATGTTTCCAGAAAAATTGTTGTCGCAGAAGATCATCCTACGCACTACTTGTTCTAGCATCCAAAAAACAAACATGTAGAATACTGACAAAGCATACTAGAACAAGTCTTCCACCACGTGATATAAGTCTCGACTTCCAACCATCTAGTCTTCTTTTTAGTCACAGAACCTTCGGTGTCCATTCTCAGAAATCTGCATATCAAACAAAGGTAAGCCAAGAAGATGTGTGAACTCTGAAGGGCAATGTAGATGCCAACAATCTCAAATCCTCCATACATGCTTGTTTTTTGCAATTTCCATCTCAAAAGGCACAAATGGAGATTTAGCATGGTTTACTACTAGATCAGAGAAGTTACCAAAAATCTAAACTACATTCGCCACCCTCCTTGTGCCTTTACTGTACCTCAAAGAAAAATAAGGTATCATCTGCATACTGCAAAATTGGTATAAGAGTACCTTGCTCTTGAATTGGAGAAAATCTAGAATTAAGATGCCCTCTCAACATACACCTAACAAGAACATTTGCAGCCAGGACAAACAACATTGGTGCAAGTGGACATCCTTGGTGAACCCCTCATTGTGATTGAATCCATCCCCCGTTGGGCATCCCTCGTTGTGATAAGAACTGAGAATGAAGTAATGGGACACATTTTTCATCCAATAAATCCATTGACACAGTTGAATAAGATAGGCATCGGTGGAATGACGATGGCGATGAGATGGACCAAATGATGAACGAATAATCCTAGAATCAAATAGAGAACCTAGATATTCACCAATGATGTCAATAATATGACAAGTTTTTTTTTTTGACGGGCAATAATATGACAAGTTGTCTACTTCAATTTGATAAAGAAAATATAATTGTTCTAAAATTCACCATAGTCACTAGAATCTACTAGAGTTCATAATCCACAGAATGCATCATGAATGCACACGATAAAGAAAACATTTAACTGAGGGGAATAATATAAAATCTCTAATTTTATTCGCATCAATGAAACTCTTATATAGACATTTAGAAAAAAAGAGTTTAACTCCAACTAATAAGCTAAAGGAATAAACAAATCAATTTAAAAAAAGGAAAAGTGAAATAACTAATAGTTCTAATAACCAAAACTCATAAACTAATAGAACTTTGTGTTACATTAACTACATCTCATGAAAATCACATCTGCACAATGAGCACTAGAATGACCAATCCGTTGTCATATACCTTTGCAAATTCAACCTTCCATGGTAAGCCTTTTTTGTCGTTTTTCTGCCAATATGATGCAATCTCAGAAGCCATGACAAGGCTATCGATGATGGACCACCCACTAATAAATGTGGAAAATCAGGGATGCATTAATATTCCCAAGACCATCCTCATCTTGTTTGCCAACGCTCGGGCCAATGTGAGCTGGTATTTCATAACACAATACGTCTCTATCCTCTACATGCACTTTCTGATGCACATTAATGATGTAACTTGTTCAGATTTCTAACTATCCATGTCTCTATCCTCCCATTACCATTCTCATGTTGATCTTCGCTTGGTGAAGTATCTAAATTATTGTTTTTGGCATCTGAAATTTATTAAGTATATTATTTATTTCAGAGCCCACTCATACCATGATGTCTTGTTTCAGTGTAACCGTCTAGTCCTTCTCTTCTATTAAACATATATTTTGGATCATCCACCCACTCCCTTTGGGGGTAATTTGGTTAGATATAATTTGACAAAAGGAACGTAAGTAGTTGTAAATGAAAATTTTATGACGATTTGCATTTAAAAAGTTACTTTTAGATTATTTAAATAAATGTAAGTGAAAATCTGAAAAGTGAATTTTGTGTTTGGTTGAAGTTTTGAATGTGATGTAAACGATTACTTAAATAAAATTTTTATTAAAAAATATTTTATTATATGGCTATTTAAGTTTAATTTAATATATTATTCAATTTCATATTATTTAATATATTAAAACAAATATATTTTATTTTGATGTATAATTTTCTATGATTTTGTTAATATATTTTATTTATACTATTATCTTATTATTTCAATTTTTTTATTTAACGGATTTTAATATTTTTATTTACTATCTTTATTATGATATCAAATATTCATTTTTCATTTTTTATGAAATACTTTTAACTTAATATCCAGTTTAAATTTTTTTTTTAAAAGAGAAAGGATGACTATACGACTTAGATAGTCATCCACTTGTATTAAAGTAAGAGTGGAAAATGTACATGTATACGAGAGCAGTGCCAAAAGCTCTCCTAGAAAGAGTAAACCTGCTACCCAAAACCCCACTCTCTAAGTAAATAAAGACGGTAGTGTACAATGTTCTCAATGTAGCATATCTCCCCTTCAAAAATCGAGCAGTTGCCTTGGAGTCAAATCGCCCATGTGGTGGCCATGAATTTAGCCCATACGCTTCGCCACTCTCGGCTGTCCCACACGCTGATGTCTCGTAGCAAAACCAAAAAGTGTCCACTCTTGATGTGTCGATGCCCGTGGCTCCTATGTGGCGCCATATCTCCCAGACAATGGGGCAGGTGAAAAATAGATGATCGATGTCCTCCTCTGCTGACGGCGCATGTACGGTCCGCCTGTGGGGCCCATCTCGCCCTGTATGCCCTAGTCAAGAGCCTGCCCCGCCTGAACAGCCAGAAGAAGATCCTGACTTTGAGAGGTGTGCGTGAGCGCCAGATGCGTAGGCAGTCCACTCTGATGTCCTATGGAGTTGTGCCGTCGGGGAGTAGCTTCCTGTATACCTCTCTCGCCGAATAGTGACCTAACACCCAGTGCCAACCATCTGTCTCATAAGCTACCGGGTGAACTCTCGATAACCGGTCGAGTAGATTGAGAAACTCCTCAAAAAGTTGGCCCCACAAACCGCCTCTAAACTATGGTGTCCATATCCCATCACTTACCATATCTGAAGTTGTCCAGCACTCACTGACTATCGCTCTTGGGTTTGCTGCGATCGCTGCCAACCGAGGGAACGATAAAGCCAGTGTATCGCCTGGTGTCCACTCATGACTCCAAAATGCAAAATCGGTCCCGGCGCCCAACGAAGCCTGGAAGAAAGATCTCATCCTCGAGAGGATGGTAGACACCCCTCGCCAAAATGTGATGCGCCTTGTGGAGGGCGGGGACGTGTCTCCCAAGATAGATCCATACCATAACATGCAGAAAAGACTGTGCTCCAAAGATCCCTCCCCGATCCCATAATCAGACCTACCCATCAGGCAAGGAGAGCTCGGTTGGTCCTTCGAAGGTTATGGACCCCAAGGCCACCATCAGACACTGGCCGACAGATCTCTCTCCAAGCCACCAAGTGTGTCACTAACCTGTCTGCTCCGCTACCTCTCCAGAAAAACCTGCGCCTGAGGGTGTCTATTCGGTTCTCCACCAGTACCGGCATCCGTAGCACATATCCAGTTTTAAATTTAAAAATGAAATATTTTTAAGTTAATGTTTTGTCATATATTTTCGATTTTTATTTACACATTTTCTTATTTAATAATTTTAAATTTATCATAATTATTTTCGGTAGAAAATATATAATAATATATGTAAAATTGAAATCTACAAATAAAATAAAAGAAATATTATAAATGAAAATAATATAAACAAAAATTAAGAATACAAACATTTAAGTTATAAACGTATTAAATTTCACATTCTAAAAATAACTATGAACTATTTTTAAGAAATGAATCAAAAGGAATATAAAAATATTACATAACATACAAAAAATAATACGAATAAAATAATCTAATTATAAAATAATATTGTTTCTCAAACTTCCAATCCCACATCGCATCAAAATTTTATAATATAAAATATAAATATCACAATTATGAAATAGAAGAATGGAAAAAATATTAAGGACGTTAATTTTTAAATTAACATAGATGAATAAATCATATATTACGTGTTCACAATAAAATATAAAATTAATAAAAAATAATTAGATAAAATTAATATATATATATATTCACATAAGAAAATAATCTTTTTAAAATCAACAAATTGATGAGAGAGAATAAAGAGACTGGGGAACATTGAGGAGAGAAGAAAATAATTATTTGTGGGTCCGCTGGTTAAAAAATTTTGTTTTTTTATATAAATTTTATTAATTTCTAATTCATAATATTAAAGATATATTATAAATTTATTTCAAAACTATTATATGATTCTTGTGTATCCCACACCCAAAAGCTACCATCTATCAAAAATCCAATTCCACTTCTCTCTCCTGTGGACTTAAGTGCCACCCGATTGCTGCAAAGTAATGCATGCAAACAAACATAGATTTACTCACTTCTACAAAATGCATTGCAGGTAGTTGTCTTTAGGAGTACATGCTTAGGGCCTCCGATGTCTAGGGCTACTAACACTTGACTAACTCATAGTCGTGGTAAAGAGTAGAACGGTATTCCCCTACCAAATTGACAACTTCAGGAATCAAACTCGTGGCTACTAGCTCCAATCAACCCTAAGATACAACCTTGTTAACCAGTTGTGCTAACCAAACTTGGTTTACATATAGTTTTCTTTACATCAAACAAACTAGCCCTCAATGAAACAAAGCATCATAGTGGAAACATAAATAAAGCTATAACTTCAGAATACTCCTCATGTCACACCTTGTAAGAAAAGTGAACTGATTCCCATGAACCAAAATTTCCGATCACATGCTTATAAGCATATATAATTACTTTAAGGCAAGATATTTCTGACATCACCAGAAATTAGTCAGTGTACAATTGTTTTCTCTTGTTGCTTCTCCTCTGAGACTAGCTAATGTTCATTAGAAGAGAAGTCGGCATGGCCCTATTCTTTGAGATTATCTTTTCTCGAAAGGATAATCTTTGAGATGATCAATAGTAACTTCTGCCTCAAATTTTACTTTGATACTTTAGAGCATCTTGAATACTAAATATTTAATACTTTGTTTAAGATTATTAAATGCTTAATTCATAATATGGATTTAGTTAATCACGAAAGAATGGATTACAAAGTTCTGATACATATAGCATCGATATGGTTCAATAGCAAGACCAATTATAAGATGTGCATTCATGATCACAAAAAAGATGCATCATGTGTTCAGTGTAATACTCATTCTAAAGCCAGCCTACTTCAGTAAGAACCCAAGTGTAAGATCCCAAAGGTTAAGAGTTAGTTTCTAGATATGGGTGTTATAAAAGTTAGATCAGGAAGACATGAACTGTTCTCATTTTTCAAAATTTCAGCACAAAATTTCACACTTACAATTCTCCAAAAAAATATTCATATTTACAATGAATACAACATGAACACAGTTCCCTTCAACCATGTGGTTAAACCACCAACATGATGTCACACGACAATTTTTTTGTAGTCTTGGGGCTACCACTTTCAGATAATCTTGTCAGCTCCTGACAGCGGATCCCAGAAATGGAGTGAGCATATGGAAGCCAGGCTTCAGGGTTGGACTTTGACTACTTTCATTCAATGACTGGCTAGTACTCTTGAGATCAATCTTTTCATCCAATTCCCTCTTTTCTTCTGTTTTCCACATGCTTGAGTAGGTTCTACAACCTTGATTAGATCAGCCCGAGTTTTCAACAAAGTAGCCGCTCCGTGAGTTGAGGAGCGTATCTCGAGATTGAAACAAGGTGCGCTACCCTACCGTTAGCGTGACGGGTTGGTTGTATCATGGGTCCATCCCCTGATGCCTTACACAGTGCAGTCTTCACCATTATTAATGGCAGACCTGTCATGGGAGACCAAACTGCGCATTCCCCCGGCATCATCAACCTTCAGGCAAGAGTTGGCAACAATGATGCTGCTAGTGAGGACACTTCTCATGATAACTCTAGACCTCCATATTGAATTTTCATTGTAACGACTAATGAGTGGACATTCGTCACAGCTTTCCCTGGGCTGGTACCACATGATAATAATGCAAGGGCCCTAAACAAACGGGACAGGTTTCCCTGGAGAATTTAGAGCAGTCTAGATGGTTGAGTCGTTATGAATTTTTGAGTGTTGCTTTATATTGTATGCACCTACACAGTGGCACCTGTGGACCTTGGATTGTGGCATGTTGTTCTTGTCATGATGTGCACTCTGGATGTCAAGTTGCCACAACAGCTAAGGCCTTAGCTCCATATCAAGGTATCATAGCATGATGTATATACATGACACCATTTATAGGAAACAGCATGTCCAATTTAACCCTTCCTTGTAGGATGTTTTAAGTTCAATGTCAGCTTAAATCTAATTATGTCATGCCACCCACTAGTAATGACATCATTCTGCAATGTTAATTACATGACACTATTATATATGCTCTTCATTTCCTACGGAACATCCACATGAATAAATTATGATATGGTTGAGGATGTAACATTGGGTAGGTACATCACTTTTCCGCTAAAAATAACACATCATATTTGAAGGATTTGGAACTTTGCGCTCAGACCAGTTTTGACAACCAATGCATGTCTCCACGAATTTATTGTTTAAATGCCTTAACAACAAAGCTGAAAGGAAGCTATTCATCATATCCATCAAAATATTACCAAGTAACACTATATACAAAATTTCAAAATGAGCAAATTTTATGCTAAGTAATTTATCCCCACAAACATCCACTTTGAACTATAGCAATAGATCTAGATCATATGCAAATCACATGTTAAAATTTAAGGCTTTAAAGACTTACCAAATTTGGAAGTATATTATAAGCTTCAGCAACTTCTGCAGAAATTCCCTGAAAAATTATTTTATGAAAGAGTTAACATTTTCAAAACATTAATGACAATCAAGATGAAGGCAGAGGAAAAATAATTGCAGTGAAAAACCACAACACTACAAGAAGTTTTGGGGAAAGAAACCCTGCAAGACCTTAACCTGTAGCCAGTGCATAAACCTCATTAGATGGTTTCTTTTTCTCAAGAAAAAAAACTTCTTTAGTAGTTCTCAACGCATTACTAATTGCACTTTCCAAGGTTTGATGATGGTTTTTCGAATACAACCAGTGAAGGTCAAATGGGAAAAATACACAGCCCAAAGTGCTTGATACTCAATTGTTAATTAAGATATCAACTCATAAATGACGCTTTACTCTCCAAGAATTTCTTAAATATTATACTTTTATCCATAAACAAATGTAGCCTTCTAAATGTACTGGTTACACTTTATCTTCCAATATGCAAGATGTCAAACCTGTAGCAGCATTTTTAAGTTCTCAGGAAATCCTCGATATTGTAGCTGATAGTTGTTCAGAACCATTGCTTGTGCTACCGCTGGTAAAATGGTTTTCATCATGGCACCAATACGCAGATTACGAACCTACATGTACAAGGTCTAAGAGATCCAGAAAGCATATGGAAGCATAATTTGGGAATTAATCTAGTAGTTTGTGTTGCCACAAACAAGATATAATTAGCATTCATATAAGATTGCAAGAAAAAAAAACAACACTCAAGGAAGAATATTAGGTTATAAACAATTTTCTATGGCCCACAACAGAGAAACTCCAAATGGTTATAAAACTTCTATGTAGAAATGCTAGCTTTACGCAATAAGAAATGATAAAATATCACCAAGCTTTGTGCTAAAATTACGATAAACACAAGTTTATTGTGGAGTCAAAAGTAGTTCAAGAAATTATGTCAAGTGTCCACCTCTATCTATGTAGTTAAAAAGATAGCCAACATCTCAGTCAAATTTTACAATCTTAAAATTCTCAAGCCCCTAACATATCTCAATCACTCTGGATATTTAAATGATAAAATCATATCTTAATTTGAATGAAGATTTTTTTTATCCTATTAATCTCATACAATGAATAAAAACAACAAAATTGTAATAAAACATTTCATTTATCATTCAAAATATGTTTTTTAATTTATGAGTAGAATCCTACAACCTTCAATCTAATTTCCCGATCCAAAATCTTTGCCCCAAAAATAATATAAAGAACAAAAGATTAAAGTTAAGAATCGAAAAAATATAAAAATAGAAGAGGAAGAAGGAAAGCAAAAATAAAGCAATCAATATAAAAATAAGATGTTTAAGAATAAAAAAGTTATTAAACATATTCATTTTAAATTCATTGGTTATATGACTTATATATTCAAATATAATAATAACATCTTTAAGACTTTAATTATAACAAATGAAATGACATAATGTAACCTAAAATATCAAAAAGTCACCTTATACGTAAATTTCACTTATAACTACATCAAATAAGAAAGTGAACATCTTGAAAGTTCAAATTCAAAAGGTTATCTTACACAAGTCTTATTTAATGAAACTCCACTAATAATTTTTTTTTTGAGAAGAACTCCACTAATAATTATCCAAGCACACCCTTAGAAAATGAATATTTGACTATACAAGTCCCCCTACTCTATGATAGTAGCAGGTTGTCACTATCCACTATCCACCTGCCCCTTGAGAGCTAACCACTATGATGGAGACTTGAATCCACTTGGGGAAAATATGTTTATAGCAGATATTATAAATCAAGTCTAAGTTCCAAAGGAACCATACAAGAGTACTTATAGGATTCTAAACACCCCATATATCAAATAGTATGGAAACCTAAATAAAAGAAAAACTAATAAAAGGTAACCTAGTATAAGGAGAACTCCTAATAAAAGGAAAACCAATAAAAAAGAAACTAAATTAATCAAAAGACCTAACTAAAGGGCTCATGCTAAAGGCCCATAACTAAAGACTAACGACCATAGGGCATAAGACCCACAATATTTTTTTTTTTTTGAAAGGAAGAAGGATGGCTACAAGGCTTGGTAGTCATCCGCTTGTATTAGATCAAAGTTATAGAATGTACATGTGTTACTAAGGCCTGTATAGGCCAAGGCCGCCCGAATGTATATCAGGCCCCAACCATCCCCGAAAAAAAACCCCAGAAAAGCTATCAAAAACTCCATTCCTTAATCAGGAAGGATATGTGGTGTACAATATTCTCGATATAGCATCTCTCATCTTGAAAAATTGTTTTGTTGCGCTATAGCCAGATCGCCCATGCGGCCGCTATGGCACGTACCAACACTTGTCGCCAACCCGAGCTGATGTGTGTACTGATGGCCCGTAATGATGCCCAAAACCCATCTATCCCGGCTGCAAGAGTATCCATGAATCCTAAGTGATGCCAAATCTCTATGGCAGTGGGGCATGTGAGAGATAGGTGTGAAATATCCTCGTCTGCCGTCCCACACAATGCACATGTAGAGTCCGTATGTGGTGCCCATCTCACTCGATATACTCTCGTCAAGAGCCTGCCACACCTGAAAAGCCACATAAAGATCTTGATTTTGAGTGATATATGCAGCTGCCAAATCCGCCGACAATCTGCTATGATGAAGTTTGAGGTCGTGCCGCTTGGGAGGAGCTGTCTATATATCCTACTCGCCGAGTAGAAACCTGCTATCTAGTGCCAACAATCTGGCATGGAGGCATTTGGTGAGAACCTCGATATCCGCTCTAGTAATATGAGAAACTCCTCATATTGCTGCTCTGATAGCCCCGATATGAACTGTGGGAGCCATATGCCGCCTCCTCTAGTAACTGTCCCTGACCAACACTCTTTGGTTGTTGCCCTCGGATGTGTGGAAAGTGCGGCCAGTCAGGGGAAGGCCTCCACCAAGGAACCGCCTGGCGTCCACTCATGATCCAGAAAGCAAAACCTTCGCCGGAACCCAAAAAGGCTGCAAAGAAAGATCTCATTCGTGGGAGAACTGCCGCTACCCCTTGCCAGAAATGTGATGCGCCAACCGTGAGGTTGGTCCGTGACTCGCATGAAAGATCTCAGCCATAGCATGCAAAGAACACTGTGCTCCATAAGTCCTCCCTTGGACCCATGATCCGGCCTACCCATCGAGCTAGGAGGGCCTGATTGGACCAGCAGAGGTTCCTGACCCCCAATCCCCCGTCTGTGACCGGCCGACAAATCTCCCGCCAGGCCACCAAGTGTGGCCCCCCACCTGTCTGCCCCACAGCCTCGCTAGAAAAATTTGCTCCTGACCGCGTCAATGTGACGCTCCACTAATACTGGCATCCGCAGAACAGACATGTAATATATGGGAAACGATGAAAGGACTGTTCTGAGGAGAACTACGCGTCTGCCTCTCGATAAGATCCTCGAGCTCCAACCCTGCAATCTTTGCTCCATCACAATATTATTCTTGTTCTACATCAATTCTCCCCAACTGAGAAAAACTCGACTCCATCGAGTTGCAAGGCAGTATAGATGATGGAGAACAACATCAAGATGACGGAAATCAGCTTCATAAATCCAAATATTTGCAGATGGTGGATGATCAACCCAACGAACATAAAGAAGTTAACGACGAGGTGAGAACTTCGGAATCTTCTGAATTAACAAACCAACAAAGCACTTATTATCATTAAAAGCATCAACATGAGAGAAAGCTCAAAGAGATCACAGTATGGGTGAAAATCTTCAACATTGAACATTGAGCTTATTGAACATTGAGCTTATGTGATATTCAGGTGGCAAATCTAGTACATAAGTATTGAGTTCTTGTCTATGAAAAATTGTACACCATATCCATTTTTTTGTCTAGAGAGTGGGGGGAGTCATTGTTTCCCACCTCTTAGAGTCTGATCCCTTTCACTTGTAAATTCTTTTGACATTACACATATCTATGTATACATGGATGACTAGACAACACTAGCCATCCTTTTGCCCATAAAGAAAACATATGGTGGATGGTGTGATGTCTTCATGGGGGCGGGCGAAGGCTCATGGGGTCGAGGTGGTCATCAACCGTGGTGGCTCGTGGATGCGCTCGAGGATGGCAAGATGTCATGACACGTAGCCATAGCTCATGCATAGCATATTTCACTTTGTGTATGGTTTGCAAGTACTTTAATATAAATTTAGCTATGTATGATATAAGCTTATATTTGCCATTTGATGATGGCTTCCGAGATGTGATTTTCTTATGGATTTGTTTTTCGAATCGTTTTATGATTTATGCAGCTGATGCATGCTAATTAGTCATATTTTTTTTAGAGGAAAAAGGATTTAATCATCCCAAATTTCAGTCATATTCCAAAATGTAAGAACAATTACATATGAGTCATTTATGAGAGTGTTGCAGTGTGGATTATGCAGAAGTCCAGTAATTATATGTTGTTGCAGCATCAGCTAGTATATTCTCAATGTACCTCACACACTGGAAGATCACCATGTTTCGTTGTAGCCAAATGACCCAAAGGATTGAAAGACATTTGTTCGATCTTTCCACGATCTGAGATATGCAGTTTGATAGGCCCCCACGCCTCCTGAAGTATGTCTGAAATTCTGTTTCCGATGTATGCGAGATCCATCAGATGCGAGATCTCTACCAGGTTAACATGGTGGTTGGGCAGCCAAAAAATAGATGGTTGGTATCTTCATCGGTGGTATCACAGATCTTGCAAGTTGGACTAACATCAGGAAGGATCCTTGATAGATATGAGGCTCTTAAGAGTCTACCCCTTCGTAAAAGCCATATAAATATTTTGATCTTGAGTGGAACTATTAACTTCCAAATAAGTCTGCACCATTGTGAATTCGACATTGTCGTTCAGCGGGGAACCTTGAAGGAAATTATAGGCTTGTTTGACCGAGTAGTTCCCTTGATGCCAAGCCCAGCCATCATTCCCAGAGTTGGACAGCTTGTAAGTGCTCAGTGTGGACAGCAGGTCGAGTAACTCGGCCGTACGATGGTCTGAGAGTGGAGATGTGAAGCAAGGAGCCCAACTGCCTCGTCCGCTACCTGCAGGGTCTGTCCAGATTTCTGTGAAAGTGGCATTCTTGTTTGTTGCCCGTGCATGTAGTCGTGGAAGCTCAGCGCCAGCGGGCCATTTGATTGCCATGGGTCGTGCAAAAAATAGAAGTGGTTTCTAGAGCCGACGACCGGGCTGAAGCATGCTCTGAAGCGTGGTAAAGTAGCAGTGATGCCTTTCCAGAAGGAAGATATTCCTTGCTTACGCATAGAGAAGGTGGACCAAGTTATGTGGCTGCCATGGCACACTGAGATGATTTTGGAAATTACGTCATCTCCGGGGTTCAGGATGCAATTGCCCCATTTGCTGAGTAAAGCATCATTGAAGTTTTGAAGATCTAAGACTCACGGTCCTCCTTGCGTTGGGCGGCATATTTCAGGCCATGAAACTAGATTGATTCCTCGAGCTTCAGGATTTGATCCCCTCCAGAAGAAACATCTTCTGAGAATATAAATTTGGGTCTGGACCTACTTTGGCATCTTTATTACGGACATGAAATAAGTTGGAAGCTGCGTGAGGGCTGCTTTTAGGAGGATTACGCAGCCGTCCCTAGTAAGGGTTCTTGCCTTCCAGCCTTTCAGCTTCTTCGTCATGTGATGAATGACCTACGACCAATCCTTGGAGCCCATCCTATAGGATGAGGGGCAGTCCAAGGTATGAGATTGGCATACTTCCCAACGGTGTTCGGAGCTCCCTTGCACACGCGGCAGACTCCGCCTCATCCAACCCGAAAGGTACAAACGTGGATTTTGCGTAGTTAATTCCCAAGCCAAATGCATCGACAAACAATTCGACCATGAGAGAAGCCATTTGAGCTTCCGCAGCCGAACCTTCGATTAGAAATAGGGTGTCATCCGCATATTGAATTAAAGGGATGATGGTTCCTGTTGTGTCTGGTGAGGCAAATCCAGAAATCTGTCCAGAGTTTTTTTTTTTGAGAAAAATCTGTCCAGAGTTACATAGGGAGAAGGTCGGATCGCCAGGGCATCAGCGGCAATGTCGAAGAGGAGTGTTGCCAAAGGGCAACCCTGTCGGACACCTCGACGGGGTCGAATCCACCACCTGATGAAGCACCGTTGATAAGAACAGAGAAAGAGATGGTTGTGACACATTTCTTCATCCAGGATATCCAGCGTTCAGGACAGCCTCGGCTGCTCAGATCTTTCCAAAGGAATGGCCAGCTTATGGAATACATGGATGACATCCGCACCACCGGTGGTCATCCTTTTTCTTTCCCAAAAAAAAAAAGTCGACCTTCCACAAGAATCCTTTCCTTCCACTTCTTCGCCAAAAGGATATGATCTCTGAAGCCGCAACATAATTGTCTACTATTGATCTGTCGCGGATGAAAGCAGACTAGACCGGTGAGATGAGATCATCCATGACCGTGCATAGCCGATTGACCAGTACTTTGGAGACCAGGAGATAAGTGGAGTTTGACAGTGCAATTGGGCGGTAGTCTGAGAATTGCTCCGGTGAAGTCCCCTTGGGTATGAGGAACATGAAGAAATGGTTCAGTTTGTTGAAACCTCTGTTGCAGTCATAGAATTCATTAAAACACCCATTATAACATTTTTAAGGAGATCCCAGAATTAATGTAAGAAGAGGACCCGAAAGCCATCTGGTCTCGGAGAGCCTTCCTTCTTAAGTTGTCGAAGTGCGGTCCAGATCTCCTCCTCCAAGAAAGGAATATAAGATTTTCAGCTTGGCCATCAAAGAGTTGTTGGGCGCCATGACCAGTCCATCGCCAGCTGCTATTTCTCCTCCGGTTTGTTGTGTGTCGGAAGAAATCAGTGGCCGTTCACAATTGCTTCAGCACCCCTCAGCTCCTCGCCATCAATGAGTACCCGATTGATGCAGTTTGTTCTCTTACGACCACTGGCATAGAGGTGAAAAGATTTAGTGTTAGCGTCACCTTCTCACAGTCTCTTGATGTGTTTTGTGGGCATCAAATTCCTCTGCTAAAAGGGTTCTTTCATCTTCAATGCGGTCTCGCACCGAGATGTTAAGTAGGGCGGCATCTCTTCACCTTGTTTGCTCCTTGAATGTTTTGCGGTACAAGTGTCACCGTCTCAGTAGCTCCATCCATCGAAAGAAGGTTTCGATGGCCGAAGAGGCAGTGGGGAAGCTCCGCCATCGCTCAGCAACCATATCTTTAAACCCAGGGTCCAGCAGCCACGCCTTTTCAAATATGAAGGAGTTGTTCCTGTAACCTTCATAGAAGTTCTACAGGATTGGTGTGTGGTCACAAAAGGGTCCGTGTTGGGCTGTCACCTCGGCCAATTAATTGCAGCTCATTCCGTTGAGCAGAGGAAACTGTCGAGCATGGATTTGACAGTAGGAGAAGCAGATTTATGCCAATTTACAACTGTTTATTGGTAGGTCAATTAAGTCGTAGCCGTCAATGAAGTCCTGGAAGCTTCATGATGGGCGTCTCTGTTTTGGGACCTTTGTGGTTGATCTTCCAGGTTTAGTGTAGTGTTGAAATCACCTCCGATGAGCCAAGGCATGTCAGCAAATCGGTCCCCAATCTCACCAAGTTCCGTCCAGAGATCATTCCTGTTCGCACTTAGGACAGATCCATAGACACAGGTGAGTAAGCGGCATCGAATGTCAGATCTGGATACCAACATCACTAAGGTACAGAAGGGGTGAGAGAAGGAGAATTCAGAGTCGAACAGATTGTCTCTCTCCAACCTATAACCAATCCTCCTTATCGGCTGTTCGATTTAAGTGCCACAAATTCGTCCATCCATGATCCTCCAATTTGCCTACAATGAAATTTTAGTTGGTTCCCCAATCTTTGTTTCTTGCAAGAAAATGATGTCGATCTTCCATTCCCGTAGGTAGCCCCTCCTAGGGAATCACGGCGGCCAGAGTCGCCTAGGCCACGAACATTCCAGGTGAGGATTTTCATTTGGAAACCGAGGATCCACCGTTGCTCCGAGATCTCATGACTGCCGCTTGTCGTCCGTCTGCCTGAGAAGAGAGCGCAGTTCACGGGTTCCAGTGTTACGTTCACAATAGTGAATGACTGCAGCGATTTCCTTGACCAGCTCCTGAGGTCTGTTGGCTAAAGGTGTATTCGAAGATGACAGGGAAGATGCCTCCCAATTAGAGGTTTCATGTTGGTTTGGATTCTTGCTCATGTGGGTGGTTGAGTATTCTGAAATCTCCTATTCAGAGTTCATGTGCTCCAAGAGGTAGGTTTTGGCGGGACTTTGGTGGTTTGTTGGCATCAATGTGCTTTTTGAGATGGCAAAACTTGGCATGTGGTTCGGTGTGACTCTTGCAGTATCCGAGAGGAATTTGTCAGGCTCAATGTGTGTGTCAGTCTCCTCAGTTGTCAGATTTGCTGCAGTTTCAAGGAGTCTTGCCATCTCCTTCGACTCGATGTGCATGTCAACACCTTCAGTTGCCAAATTTGTGGTCTCCTCATTATTGATCTTGTGTGCCGAGGCTGCTCCGGGTGACACGTGGTGCCCTAAATCCTCTCCAAACCTGGGTTTTGCTGGACTAAAGATTTGGTGGTCCCCAAGGTGTCAGTGCGTGCTGTTGTAGTGGATTTGGGGAGAGGAAATATCACCTTGTGTGCCGCCTTTTGGCGCCATTCCCAACAAGCCTTTGTCGGAACCAAGACGTCTCTAAGAATGCTGAAAAGGCTGACGATGGACATCAAGGCCTCAGCGTATCGAAGGTGCGGTGGGACTCCCTCGAGGGTTAGTGTCACTTCTCGTTGCTCCACGTCTTCATGTTTTCAATAGCATATTTAGTCTAAATCTCGTCAAATTCATCGTCACGTGCATCATTTTGTCTATCAATTCACTTCATTTTGGTTTTCGGAGTCAAAGTCTACATAATGTCATGTGTTTTTATGTCCAAGGCATTTGGCAACGTCACTGAGGAAGACCGCAACAATTTGGAGTGGATTCGGAGGCTAAAACAATTAAAAATTAATTTTCACGGCTGTGACAGATATTTCATGCTCATGAGCGCATGCAATATTTTCTGATGGAATTTCATGGGCTGTGAAACTATTTTCACGACCGTGAAATCGATGACGGAACGACCGATTGTGACTTGTATGATTCATGCCCGTGTTGAGCATCACGGCCAGTGAAGTTGCCTTTCACGATCGTGAGCACGTCCAAGCAAGAATACGACGATAATCATCCCAGATTGTGAAGACATTATCACTACCGTGAGCGAACGGAACGATGGATGATGATATAGACGAGGACATTCGGTCACGATCGTGACAAGTGAGTCACGAGCCGTGAAGAAGCTGAAGACAAAACATAACCTTTTGGTCACGGCCGTACCAATATCACGGGCTGCGAAGCTGCGCCGCTATTGAAGATCAGTTACGATCATGACCGTGACAATTCTGTCATGGGCTGTGAAAAGCAATCCAGGTTAAAATAAACTTTCATTTTAAACCTATTTAACCATATCATTTGGAGATTTTGACCCGAGATTAAGTTAAATATGATGGAAAATGAAGTTTGAGATGTTAGTACCCTTCATACCTAATGAAAACCATTGAAAATCTATAAATAAACCCTCAAGGCCTCATTTTGAGGGTTATGTTCAAGCCTGGGAGAGCTTAACATTGGAGAAGAAGACCGAGTGATGCACATCAAATTTTTGAAGGGCGATCGTCAAGGTGTTATAATTCTGAATATTTTTGTTGTAATCTTCTTACTCTTTTATTAAAAGGATGAACTACCATATATATCTTTAGTTTATTTTCATGGAGAATTTTTAGTGTAAGGGAAAATATGCATAACCCTTATTTTTAATGGAATTAAGTTTTTCAAATGTTTTTATGTGTATGAATGTTGTGTTTAATGTCTTTTCATGAATTTTCTGAGATTTTGATCTTTACTAGCATCCTGTATAGGAATAGTAAACTCTTAATTCTTTTTTATTTCTGAAATTAATCCTTGAAAGTTTTATTCTAAGCATTGCATATCATGCTAGGTAGCATTCTGGAGAGAAATACATTAGGTGTGAGTTCTATGAGATTGGCATCCTAGAGAGGAACAATCCATAGTGTAGGAAATATATTTTAATGCATCTCAATCTTCTATTATATTAGATTGGCATCCTAGAGAGGACTATCCAACGACAACATGTGATATTGAAAATTTAAGCAAAAACCGAGTAGGACTATTGAGGAATGACTCAATTTGTAGTGTTTTATAGTAGGGATCATCTAAGAATTTATATTCGTGATGTCACATTTCTCGTCTGAGTTCAGAAAGAAGTGAGTTAACAAAACGTGAAACAACAACCCATTCAAAATGTTTGTGGTCACAATGTTTTTTAGCCTTTCTAAAGAATTTTATGTATTCTTAGACGATCAAAGAACCTTGTTGTAAATTCAATCAATCATTTAAAGATTTATCTTGTGATCGAGTATGAGCATTTTTTTAGGACATGTTTCGTCTTAGACTACAAACAGATAGGAGGAAAGCCTTGGTGTTTCCTGATACGTTGAACATTACGCCAATAACGCATTGCAGAACCTTCAAGTTTCATTTTGGCGAGATGAATACAATGTTCATCAAACATATTATATTGATAAAAAGAAACTTCTAACTTATCTAGCCAATCAAGGAACGTCATAGGACCAAGTGTTCCATCAAAGGATGGTGCCTCCAATATTTCACGAGGAACATCAACTTGTGGCGGGTGATGACCATGAAAAGGAGAACTATGAGAAAGCAAAACATGTGGAGGAGAGAAAAGGATGATTACCAAGTGTTCCCTCAAAAAAGAACATGTCGAGGGTCATGTGGAGGATCATAAAATGGTGTTTTAGTGTCATTATGATTGGTGAACGGATGACATTTTTGTGCAAGGACGTTTATTTTACGCCCAAGAATATCAACTCGATGGGCGAGATTTTGAATGACCTCAAAGGTATCAGAAAGAACTGAGTTAGGAGACTGATGGGCGAGATTTTGAATGACCTCAAAGGTATCATAAAGAACTGAGTTAGAAGGAGACCGACAACTAGTATCAAGTTGACACTTACAACTAATATGAGAACAAAGACTTTTGCTCCACATATTTAATATCAAAATGAAAGGTTCAAAAAGTTAACACTAACTAATAAAAAAATAAGCAAACTTCAACTAGCAAACCGTAGAAAATTTTATTGCAATGTAATGATACGCATATGAGAACAGCAAAGTGGAACTCATAGGGAAGAAAATGATAAATAGATGGAGACTTGAATCCGCTTGGGAAAAAATATGTTTATAGCAAATATTATAAATCAAGTCTAAGTTCCAAAGGAACCATACAAGAGTATTTATAGGGTTCTAAACACCCCGTACATCAAATAGATGGAAACCTAAATAAAACAAAAATTAATAAAAGGTAACCTAGTATAAGGAAAACTTTTAATAAAAGGAAAACCAATAAAAAAGAAACTAAATTAATCAAAAACCAGGGCGGTGTTCGTCGCCTCCCCCCCTCCCATCATGCGCCTCCAACGTTATGGTGTAGGAGGTGAGTGGCAAACGTACCTGAAGCGGCCAAGATTTGAATGCGGGCGTCTCTCTCACCTATGCTTCAAATGCCTTCGTCGAGGTCACTACGCCAGGTCGTGTACCGGCCCGCTCCGTTGCTTGAGATGCGGTCACACCGGCCACCGCCAATTGGCCTGCCTTGTCCCGAAGCTAGTAAGACTGCCTGCTGGAAAAGAGAAAGTGCTGCCGGACGCGCCGCCAAGGACAAACACATTACTTCCATCGACAGCAACTGTGAACTCATCGCCAGCTGCCCGAAGATTGAACACCAGCTATCCAGTCCTCCTTCAATGGTCGGCTGTCGCACAAAGGAGTGCAGACCTCCTCAGGACATGCTTGGTCGGCGTGGCATCTTGCGACCTTCACTGACCTTTTTTTTCATGAGCTCAGCGCTCCTAACTGTGCTCGGTGCGAGCTCGCCATTCCATCTATCGAGGATCTCCGGCCGACTATGCTTACTTCTCCCAAGCACACCACAGCAGCGAGAGATCTTGCTGGCCACTTCCTTCCCTCTACCGCATGATGGCACGCTGAAGTGGCGACCCTGGTCACCTGCTGATGGCACGACTCCTGCGGCCCCCCCGGCAGCCCATAAGCTAGTCATTGAAGGGGTCCCTGCACCTGATGACAGCAGAGACGGTGCATGCAATCGTCTGACCTTTCGGCCACACGACCTCGATGTCGATCTCGGCAATTGGGTCACCGGACATTTGGCGCATGGAAATGTCGGTCGCTCTCCTCCCCAATCACCACTTCCCCTCCTCTATCATCCTTTGCATGGAGGACAGCTACCTAGTGAAAATCCATGAACCAGCAGGGGAACGCTGATGGTCGGTGGTCGTGACAGGCGAGGGAAGAGCTGGCCATGGCACAACCTCTGTCCATACCGTCGCTGTTGGACAAGATGAGGAGCACGACTCCGTACGGATGACGACAGGTGTTGATATTGCCCAACGGAACCCCTCGGCCACCCAAAACCCCTGCTGCAACCTCACCAAACCACCTCATAACCCAACTCAGCCCCAATGCACCCAACTCGAACTTGAACCCAGAACACCAACCCGAGCCCAACATACATCCGTCCCCAGTTCACACCAAATCCAACCCACACCAAANATGGAACTATATCAACCAACCCCCAGGCAGCAGATCCACATGGCCAACCCACCCAAACTGAACCCACAACTGAGCCCTCCCGCCCAGGTGCTAACCAGTCCCCCCCGCCCTTGATGGTCAGGTTACATGGGCTGATTACAGGTGGAGCACCACAGCACTACCGTCATCGACCTCGCCGAGCCATCACGGGAACCACCACCCCGCCGGCGGCACCACCTATTCTCACCTCAGTCGGTGGCACAAGACCGACAGAGAGCCCCCTGACTACTGCGGCCCCTAGGGAGACAGGGTTCACGGGCACCATGACGTCAGTGATTTCTCCCACGCCGGCGCCGGAACTGTCAGAGGCAGCAGCCGCTAAAGAGACAGACATGGTGGACCCCTCTCCAGACAGGGCAGAGGGGCACGACGAGGTTCTCCATAACCGCACGTCAGAGGAAGACACCATAGTTGCAGAAGCATCTGAGTTCAAGAGAAACAGGATAGGAGACACCGCGAGTGAGAGGTCAGACTGTGCGAGAGTGCTCACACGCTCAATGACCTCGAGGGCCACCACAGTTTCCTAATGAAAGTTCTCTCGTGGAATGTGCGAGGCCTGGGGGAGGCCGACAGACGTCGATGCCTAGGACGCTATGTGAACTCGTGGAGACCAAATGTAGCCATGCTTCAGGAGACAAAGCTTACAGAATGCGATGACCAGCTTTGGGAATCGGCAGGGCATGGTTAACAGAGCATGTCACACTTGGAGCCGACGGGCGGTCAGGAGGATGCATCCTTGGATGGCGGCGGGATTCGGATATGGTCAACTCATGGACAGAGAGGTTCTCCATCTCGATACACATTCGCCAACGCTCGGATGGACACGAGTACCTCTTATCTTGTGTATATGGCCCGCACAAAGCGGCCCTACGGCCCGTCTTCTAGGAGGAGCTTCATACCATTCGCTCACTCTGCCCGGGGATGCAGTGGCTGATTGACGGGGATTTCAATGTCACCTTGGACATTGAGGATCGCCGAGTTGCGCGATATGGCAAGGATTATGGTGCAGAGGATTTTCGAGACTTCATCGAGTCCCACCTGTTGGTAGATTTTCTGCCAACAAACTGTAGATTCACGTGGAGGAGCTCAGCTCAGCTCAGCCTCACCAGCTGCCCGCTCGAGGCTTAATCGCTTCCTGGGATCACTTGAGCTGGCAGAGTCCATCAGTTGGCAGATGTTTAGGCTCTGGAGAAACCTTTTTCGGACCACACCCCCCTCATGTGGAGGTCCAACGAAGGTCAACCCACCGCCACATATTTCAAGTTCGAGCACTCCTAGCTACTGGAGGAGGGTTTTCGGGAGCGGGTTGCGGAACAATGGACCTCCACCCCACCTTCAGACTCAGCGGCGAGGACCTTAGCTGCCCGGTTGTCCGCTCTTTAGGAGTTCCTAAAGAGACATCAGAGACATATTAGAGAAGCCAGAGAGTGTTGACGAGCTGAGGCGCTAGTGGCAGTCTCTCAGCTGGACCAGGTGGAGGATTCCCGAGACCTCACGTCTGAGGAGGCGGCAGAGAGGAGGCATCATCAGACGGTGATCCAAGCAGAGGACAGAAAGGTGGAGATCCAGTGGATGCAGCGCTCCCAACAGACGTGGCTCCGCGAGGGTGACGCCAACACTAGATTTTTTCACCTGTACGCGAGCGACCGCCGACGGGCCAGCAAGATAGACTGGATCGGCGTACATGGGGAGACGATCATAGGTCACACCCAGATCGAGGCAGCCATTGCAGCACACTACAGGGCGATCTCGAGGAGGCCACCACCACCACCCACCTGGAGGTAGTCTCCTAGGGATCTCCCTCGTTTATCTGACGATAATATTTCCTTTTTGTTACAGGTCATTTCAGAGGTGGAGGTAACGCATGCCTTAAGCGACCTAATTGGCGAGGGATCACCAGGGCAAGACGACTTTCCAATTTTCTTCTACCGGGGGTTCTGGCCGATATCAAGACAGATGTCATGGAGGTGATTCAGGAGTTCGCTACTGGGAACCCTGATTTCGAGCGCCTCAATCGATTAATGTTGTTCCTGCTATCCAAACATACACCGACAGAGGAGATTGGAGACTTTCGGCCGATAGCTCTATCTAATGCCATCAACCTCATTGTGGCTAGGGTTCTAGCTAATCGGTTGAGGGAGGTTCTATAGGATCTTATTCACCCAGTTCAGTCAGCTTTCATCAGCGGCCGATCCATCAGCGACAGCTAAACCATTGCCACAAAGGTCATTGCGGCGTGGCAGCGTGCGGGAACACAGGGCTTCTAATGGAAGGTCGATTTTTCGAAGGCCTACGACTCGGTCTCGTGGCCTTTCATTTGGCACTCCTTATAGATTCACGGTTTCCCTCAAATGTGGATTACATGGATGAAGCGTTGCATTCACCACCGCTTCTTTCTCAATCTTGGTCAATGTGAAGTTGTCAGGTGGATGGGTCCAACCACAGCGTGGGGTCCGACCGGGGTGCTCTTTGGCACCTATGCTATTTGTTCTGACAGTTGACGGCCTAACCCAATGCACCTTCTCAGCTTGCAGAGCCGGCATCATCAGGGGTTTCTCGCCGGATCAGGATAGGACCAACTTGGTCCCTCTACTTCAGTATGCGAACGACACACTATTTTTAATCGAGGGCTCAGTGACGGAGGCACGGCGGACCGTGATCATGGTAGAGTTTTTTGGCATGGCCTCTAGTATACAGATAAACCACGCAAAATCATCGCTCATTACTTTTGGGATGACGACAACCGAGGCAGGTTGTTGTAGTGAGGAGCTACGGACCCCCATTGGCACCTTACCGATCACCTATTTGGGGTTACCATTATCAGACAGATACATCAGCTATCATGGTTGGACGTCGGTGATTGAGCGCATGGAGCACAGACTACATAGATGGAGCTCGAGATTGTTATCCTGCGGGGGTCGCCTAGTCCTCTTGAAGGCGGCGTTGTCTTCTCTCCCGATTTACTACATGTCACTGCTACGCATGCCAGCTCAGGTGGAGCACCGCCTTGATAGGTGGAGCGCCACCGATTTGGCTGCAACGCATTCAGAGGAGAACATGCTACATATAGAACATTGTACACCACATGTCCTTTTTGATAAGGGAATAGAGCTTGGGATAGTTCTATTTTGTTTTGGAGAACTACGGTCTCTGTAGTTATCTCTTGCCTATGTACATATTTCTTTATCTTAATACAAACGGATGACTACTACAATTTGTAGCCATCCTTCTTTTTCTCAAAAAAAAACTCACTAAAGCATAATGAGGTACAACATGATAGAAGCTACTAAATTATGATTTGTCCAAAGACTCACTAAAACATGATAGTAGTACTATATAGATCAAATGTATATTCTTAAATATTAAATTATCTAAAAACTTGCGCCCCCTCCCCCCCCCCCACCAACACACCCACCACTCACAAATATATATATATATAGTATTTTAAAATTAAAATAATGGTATTAAAATTAGAAATTTAATTCTTTTCATATATATATATATATATATATATATATATATATGAAAAGAATTAAATTTCTAATTTTAATACCATTATTTTAATTTTAAAATACTAATTTAATAATGTTTAAAAAAAATTGCTATAGTTTGGCCCCTCCTGAAATATTTCCTGGGTCTGTCCCTGAATATGCCATGGTAACTCAAGGTAAGAAACATCAATCTAAATAACGGTCCGAAGAAGCCATGTTAGTTTGTAACTACTGGTGAATATTGACATATAGTGCAAACTCAGCCAACATCTGCAATTATCAGCTTTCGCGTTTGATGGCATTAAATGTAGTGGTGAATCATGGAAGATATTAGGCTCTAACAATTCATTGACTCAGTAAAAGCTCAATAGAGTATGAAACATAATTGGAAAAGATAGAAAGAATATCTAACCAAGGTTCTGACAAGAAACTTGATTTCCATTTCTCTACAAGAATGCATAAGTCTCAGAACAATATTTTTCTTCTGAAGTGAACTTCTAGTACCTGTCATCATGCTAGACAAAACAAGAAAATGACGTATGAATCCCTATGACATATCAACCATATAAAAAGAAAGCAAATGTGTCATTGTCAAAATCTTCAAACTACACAATTGTCATATTACATCACCTAATTGTACACGAAATCATATGTTTATTTTTTTTTTTTACCCATGCAACCCCATTATACTTTTCAATTACCCAACCAACTTATAATTTGTTGAATATATGAGTATAACTGCATAATAAATGAAAGCGGCTCCCCTTTACGCATATATTTTATGCCAAGTAAATTTTAGACACAGAAAGAGGAACAGATACGGACTAATTTATGTAAAGGCAGACTATAAGTATGTGGAAATAAAAAAACAAAAGGACGCAGAATACTATTAGTATAGAACCACATAGGATTCTACAATGCTTGTGAACAAGTTAGACAATAACAAGGGTTATTCAAATAAAAAATAGCAAAACCAATCAACCACTCCAACATTTGGGCCTTCAAAACTGTACCTAATATCACGAAGCATAGTAAACAGATGTCGAATAGAAAGTGTGCCAGGAGGAGCAAGTAAACGTTGACTCTGCCTGATCTCTTGAGCAACGTCACCTGAGGACTCAACTGTGAATAAGCTAGAAAGTATCGTCAAAATCTACCAGTTACCTATTTATGTGTGTCATACCAAGATCACCAGAAAGTTTGTACATCTCTTTGATTCTTGAGCCATTAATTCTTCTTCCACATGCCTCCTCCAGTGCAGCTACGACCAAACTTCCACCAATATTCAATTCCTGATTTCATAAATAACCCATAACAATCAGAATTCAAGTGAGTGTCAGACTCAACTCAATTTATAAAAACAGTGAGGGGCACAGATAAGAGTCTAAACCAAACAAAAGAAAATGATATAACAAAGATGTTTTGGAATCTGGCAGGCAAACATAAATTTCTGTCAGACTTAGAAACTTGAACACATAACTTTTTTGTCGTCAAGAATCCTACAACAGAATGATAATTTTTTTTAAGAAGAGAATGACACATGATTCAGATGTCCGCCACAACTCAATTACTTATCATAGGTTTTTCTATGTATTATTATATGTTCTTAGAGGAACAGGAAGGTGCAGTGCACTTTTGCGCTGCATATATGCAGTTCGGCAAAATTACCAGTAATTTTGAGTTAATTGGCACTAATTACTGCTGAACAGATTAAAACCAAATTACTGGTAATTTTGCTGAACTACGAGTATGCAGTGCACCAAGTGCACTGACTACCTCTTTTTCCCATGTTCTTAAACTGTGCCTTCCATTAGATTTTACATTCAGAATTTGAGCAGATTCCAGTGGGCTTTCAGGAAACAGGTTCTCAAGTTCGAATTGTATAATGTAAAATGTAAAAAACGCAATTTGACAGTTGGTTGATTTAACTATTAACGGGTTGAAGCCTGGTAAGGGGAGGTCACAAAATCAATTACTAATTTGTATCCACCGTTTGAGTTTAAAACTAACCATATTTTCATGATCAGCAGCAATCTTGTTTGTACATAGGTAAACAGCAGGCAGCACATCATCAGGAGACAAGGCAAGCAGGCTGCATCAGGAGAGGTAGCAACATTAAATAAGAGTTCTATTGGGGTAAACATTCGAAATAAAAAACAAAATTTCTGCAGGATGATAGGAATTGGACACCAGAGAGTCTAACCTTCTGAACATATTGCAAAGCATCAGTGTAGTCTTTATCTTTCCCTTTTCCTGTTCCACCAAGTCAAAAGTTCGTGCAAGGTGCAAGTAAGGGGCAGGCTCTCCGGCCTTCCAGCATGCTGCATGAGGGGTTTTTTATATTTGTGATATAGTTCTTTAAGCTATTATTTCCAACTTTAAAGATGTTTCCGAATTACTAATCAAATCATAAGCAATACAGACCGTGTTCAACAGGTAAATACTTTTCAAATGGTAATGATACATTAGGTAAATCTCTGTGTTCCTTTGAAGTTCCTTGTACATATAATATTGGAACTTTTGTTTTTCCTTCAGAAGAATTGGTAGCCATTTCACTATAACTATCAAGATTAACTGCTTCACCAATATCTGAAGTTGAGTTCTTCTCCAATTCAGATTTATGATTATACTCATTGTAGAACATATCAACAGCAACATCAATGCTTCCTCTAGCCTTCTGCAGCAGAGAAGCAGCAGAACTTCTTGGCATACCATCATTTATAATCTGGAGAAAGTGATCCAATTTCTCGCATTCATCAAAAGCATTGTCTTTGAGGTGCTTGTCATCAGTAATGGTAACAGATATGCTTTCACAAGAAATACTCGATGTGACTTTTCCAAAAAATTTCGTGATTGTAGATTGTCTGATTCCACCTGATGGTATCTTTGATAAAGATTTTCCTTTCTTTTTTGACTTGTTCACACCCCTTAAACCCCTCTTCTTGCCCGAAGGAGGAGTTTTAGTGCTAGAAGTTTGATTGGTGGAAATCCTCGCTTGATGAGTGAAGCTCTTGACTCCAGAATCAGGTATGTCTTGAGTCAATCTAAAAGTAGGTAAACTATCAGGTTTGTCAACATTTCCATGATAGCAAGAAGATGAAGAATTAGAAGCATTTGATTGCTTATAAAGCTCTATTTCATGCTCAAAGAATTCTGAAACAGCTCCAATGATATCTCCATTTGACCTTTTCAGCAAATCCAAAAGCTGGTTTTCCGTCACCCATGATGGCAAACAACTTTTGAGCTCATCGACTGCTGCATTGATGTCCTCATTGCTCAAATTATATGAATGACGAGTATCTGAATGCTTTTGTGGCACCACATGTTGATTTACCATTTCTTCAAAGGTTTCTTCTTGGAATGTATCTGTAGCCACATGGCTTTTATCTCCCAACTCAACACTTCCAGACTTCTGATGGAAAGCCATTAAAAAGTTGTGCTTATTTGCTGTTTCATCGACCAACCCTACAAAATGTTTCCGGAGAGTTATGGTATGTTTGCTGTCAACTTTGTCAACATCTACACCTACAGTTGGAATCACCTTCTTTGGCCTCAAGAATCTCACATACTCTCTTAATTCTTCAAAATTTGAGTGCTCACTATATGGAACAAGGTGAATCTCAAGTGAGTCCTTAGACTTTATGGTGAAACCTTCTATCTTCGTTTCATACATCCACCCTGTAGCAACAAAACCCACGGCCCTTGTATACCCTCTTTCCAGCATAAGCTCCTCCATCTTGGAAAAATTTGGCCGGAAGAATGGCCAAGTCTCACCCAACAGGTTCCAACCAATCACATGAACATGACTGGACGAAGCGTCCTCAGTGAAGACTCCTGAATCCCCAAACCCCAAAATAGACAAAATTTCCATCTTCCTTGCGTCCACATGCAACAAGCAGTCGCACCTGCGACCAATCTCCAGTAAAATCTTCTCTTTTCCAATCACATAAGTCGCAATGAAGAATCCAACCGGTTCCTTCAATCCCTTATTGTGATCTTCGATCCTCTTAATTGTGCTTGCAACATAGTTGATGGACTCCTCCTGAGACGGGAACACGAACTTGGGATTGCAATATGTCGTATCCAAGAAAACAGCATCCGCGCCGACGAACTCCCTTAGAAAATGAACCGATTTCATCGACTCGGAGTACCGGAAGTCGCCTGTGTGAACGTACCTCAGAGTTCGCCGCCGTCCGCTCTCGACTTCGCATTTCTTGAAGAGGAACTGAACAGCCCCGGGGCAGTGGTTGGCGTCGACAGCGACGACCTCCCACGCGTCGATGATGACCCTTTCCGAGAGAGCAATTGGGACGATGAAAGAAGAAGGGACCTTAAGGACCGCGACGAGGAGGCGGGCGGTGGTGGGGGAGCAGAAGACGATGCCGCGGCACCAGGAGGGGCCGAGGCCGGCGTAGTGATCGGAGTGGAAGTGGGATAGGAAATAGGAGATGGAGAAGTCTCCGGCGAAGCGGAATCCGTCAACAACGAAGCGGGTGCCCGGGATCAGCATGGGAGGGGGGAAGTCGGAGGGCACCGGCGGGAGAGGGCAGCCGGTGGAGAGGAGAGTGTAGGAAGGCGGAGGAGGAGGGACAACAGTGGAGGAGTAAGAGGAGGAGGATAGTTGGAAGGAGGAGACGAAGAGGGAGGAGGTGTTTAGGGTAAGGATTTTGGACGAGGAGGTGGTGGAGATGGCCATGGCCGTAGGAGGAGAGAGAGGGAGGGGAGAAACTCAAGTGCTTGTTATGCCATTTAAGTTGGGGACAAATTCCGCCGTTTGACAAAGGTCCGTTTGGCAAAACTATTTTTCTAAAAAAAATTAATTACAAAAAGTTCTTGAAAAAAAAAATGTATTAAAAAATGTATAGAAAGAAAAATAAAATATCATGTGTTTAAGGAGAATCCGAGTTTGATTATTTTCACATGAAATTTTTTCTTTGGAAGCCTCGTCCGCTACACTTAAGTGTGCCCTGAATAAACATCAAATTTATGATGACCAATTTCGACATAGTCAATCATTAATCATCATTAAAGAGATAAAATAGACTAATCATTATATCAAATTAAAATATATGAATGTTGCGAAAAATATGATAAGATAAAATAATTTAAGTCATGACTTTATCAAAAATTTCGTCATGATATATGATAAAAATGTCCATAAATACAAAGTAATATATAGTTGATATTAATCAAAATGAGATAATATAACATGACTATTGCCCAAAAGTAAACTATGATAATAGGAGCATGATGACTCATAATCAAATATATGAAAGGAGAAATTCAAGTCCTTGTAAATTCATAAAAAGAGATATAGCATAGCAATCTCAATCTATAAGGACATTATGAATGGATAATATGAATCATATAATAAGTTAGAAACTACACAGGAGTTTCCTACTATGTAAATGCTAATAAGCAAAAGATGATTAGACAAATTTTTTCCTTCTTAGCATAAAAGGAAGTAGGCTAAAGGAGGAAGGAACCTCACTAAGGTCGTACGGCCAATATGAATCCTAAGCAAGTTATTGTGTAGACTAAGACTTGTCAACCATAAGCGTACTTAATAATTTATCTACATCGACGACGTCCATTTGGAAAGCAATAATATGCCTAGAATTTAGCTTATTTCAAATCGTAAGTCATAACTTTCTTTTTCTTTTGTTTCTGTATATACTCATCCTTTCCTTCAACATGCTCACCATCCATAACAATGTCTGTGAAACTTATTTTTATTTCTTAAACCAATTGCATTGTTTATATTACTTAGTTCACCAAGAGGTTAGCATTACCCCACTGGTTATGGACATTGATTCAATAACAATGTCAACTTCATAGTCCTAAATCATAGACAACTTCCATATTCGAATTACTCATTTTCATACTACTCATTTTCAATAGTCTGATCACAATATCATACTACTCATTTTCAACAGCCTGATCACAGATGACCAATAAGAGTTTTGCACCTTGTCAAACTTTTCACATCATCTCATCATAAGTCATAACTTTACCTATAAGTACCATTTTCTCCCTTTTTTTTCCAAATCTGATCCACAAAGTCTATAATAACATTTTCAATTCAATCATGATAGTTCGGAATAATTTGATAACATTTCAATCGTTGAGTCATTATTTTTTATGTACATATCCTGTATTTGATTCATGACTTTAGAAATGCAAGACTGCACGATCTATTAATTCACACACAATCCACAATTTCTAGAATAATTCAAACTGATTCAACATCTTATATCTTCAGGTACATAAGACTAATAATTCCCTCGCCAATATTTTGGTATTCATCCAGCTTATATCTTAAGATAGATTCTTTTAACATAACGTCAAAAATCATTCATAAACGCCCATAATTTATTCCGAATAACAATTTGGACATAAGAACTTGGATTTAATTTAAATAAATAATTATCCATCATATGATCGAATTCAACCATATCCATAATATGCACCTCAAGACTTATACATCTTAACCATTGAACATTATGCTTGTTTATAGATCCTTAGATCATGAACATTAGAAACTCTTGAACTTAATCCTATGATTATATCAATAATCATCATACTAGATGTATTTTTTGATATCCTACAATTTGTTGAAATAGTCATCCGTCGACCCTTGTCCTTATTGTGAGTTCCACTTTGTACTCATCCACATAATACATCACTTTAAACTTGTTTATTATAGAGTCCAACAAGGTCGTCATCTCATTGGGTTCCTATACCCATCAACATCAGAAATTTAATTTTCATAAACTTCATAATGATGATTTGGCTATCGCCTCCATTCTTTTCTATAACTTCGACGACTGTAATCCTACTTTTTATGGATGCATATTGTTCATCACGCCCATCATGGCATGATGTATCACTTCTTTTCATCTTCGTGCATGACATCATTAACCATATATCCAAAATGGTTAGCCTTTACATAAATATAGGATCCTGATTATATGCATTCTTAACTTGATGACTTGCTCATGACGCTTTGTACATGGACTTTGGACTTCTTAGAGACTTAGAACTTGACCTTTAGGACGACACTGACATGAACATATGCCTTAATCATCTGACGCATTCATACTTTAGAGCCACCTTAAACCCCTCCCATAGGACATCATTTTTCCACTCAACTTGAAGTATAAAACTCTTCTTTATGGCCTTTCTTTCTCCTATCCGAAAATTGGCCTCTTGCTCCATTGTTTGTATCACCAAGAGCTGAAAACCATTGCTACTACTCACCAAGAAGAAGAAGGAAAGAAGGAGGGGTTGTTGCTAGACAAAGGGGAGAGAGGGGTTGCTACTAGGGATTGAAAGAAAAAAAAGAAGAGTGAAGAACAAATTGGGAAATGCTCTAACAAGGTATGTAAAAGGGGATCCTCTCCTTCTACTTGGTTTTGTGTTTAATTTGGATAACTTATTCATAAGAAGGAGGAAGTATATAAGAAGAACCTAGGATGCATGTTTAAGAGTTGGATTGTTGAGAAAACCATAGAATGCATATTAGGTGTTTGATAAAATGTATTTAAGAGGATGATCTCTCTTATCTAATGATTATGAATTAGGAATGGATTATGATAGTTATTGTTGCTAAGCAAAGAAGATAATAAATTAATATAGATGTTTATAGTCTACATAAAGATATGAACATATCGAAATTTTGTTTAGATTTCGTAGCTACTTTTTAGAGGTCATTTTGACTAGGCTATAGTTGTTCAAAAATTATGTTTAATATATGAACGTTGGCCTTGAAGTCTAGTTTTCATAGCCACTGATTTCACCTTATTCTAAGTTGTAATGTAGCAGCTATGACCAAAACACTAGAGCACTATCAAACTGTCCTGAACCATGACATGTTAATTTTGTAAAATACTTAATAAATTAGAAAGATATTATTATTGGTTGATATTTAGATTGTAGGGCTTGAAGGAAGCTTCAAATGGGGTTGACCTTATATGATTTGGGGTTGTGTGGTTAGAGTTGTAAATTATGATTCATGTCTAAGTTCATGCTTAGAATCATTATACTTAGGGTATAAGTTTAACATATTATGTTTAGATTCATGAATCAAAGATGAACTTGTTTGGATGTTTGATGTTGTGTGATGTTCTGATTTATGCTCAATTTTATGTTAAAACATTTTAGAACAACTAATATTTGAACCCAGGACAAGATAAGGAAAAATGAACACTAAGTGGGACCAAAGAGAATTGAAATTCACCTCTTCAACGAAGGAATGATAGACCGGTATGAAGAATCGGTCGACCGAAATTGAGAGGGTCGACCGATTCTGAGTTTGAGTCGACCAACCCTATGATTCAAACCCTATGGACCTTTTGTCAAGATTTTCGGTCGACCGAAGTTTCGATCGACCAGACCAATATTTTTCAAGATTTCCAAAATTTCACCCTAGTCATCTGATATCCAAATAATTGACCGTTTTGGGACTTTTCACACACATAAATGAATAAGGTCAATATCTTAAGTATGACCTATGCATTTATTGTTTTATGGTCCCAAAAATCTTAATTTGTCTTAAACCCAAGTATTATCATGCACTTCAAGGTTAGGGTGCAAGCAAATACTTAGATGCAAAGTTATGTTATGATTGATGCATTGTGTACACCTAGACACGATATGCATGTTCAGCCATAATTAGGGCTTAAAATATGAAACATGAGTGATTGTGGTGTTGCTTGATGTATTGTAATTAAAAGATGGATTAAGACAAGTCTAAGCACACCCAAAGAAGAAGATGGGAAAACTAAGTCCTGCACCGAAGAGGTGTGTGAGTTTTTCGGGAAACTAAGTCTCGCACCTTAGCCGGTGTGTGAGTTTCATTTGCCCTGAGAGTGGCATTATGAAGGGTGCAAAATGCATCCTTGATTTGATCAACCTAAAGAAAGAGGTGTGCCTAAGACTCTTAATCAAATAAGATAATAAGAGGACATGTGACTATGAGGACGGCTTGGGGACGGCTTATGTGAAGTTAGATGGTTAACTTCTAAAATGTCGCATGATAAGAAGATTTAAGATGAAGAATGACATGAACGGTAAAGTTAAGCCAAAAGAGCTATATGCATTGAAAGTCAATGTCAAGTATGACGTTCATGGTTAAAAATGCATTGTATTGATAATGCTAAGTATATGGTGCATTATATCGATAATGCCAAGTAAAGTAAAGTTAAGATGAAAATTAAAATGCATTATAATGATAATGCATAAACAAGATAAGAAAACAAATAAAGATGAAAGATAGACTTAAAGTAACTCCTTGAGCATAATTGGCTAAGAAGTTAAAGCAAAGCAAAGATGAGGGTCATACGTTGACCTTAAGTTGGGTTAAAATCTTATGTTATGCTCCATGTTTAATTATGATATTTTTATGCATGCCATGTTGGTTTTGCATATATGGGTGATACGATTCACCTATTATTCGGTCTTTACATACTCTAACGGGATGAAAGTCTCTTGCTTTTGGATCCTACAGGTATGAAGTAAAAATGGTGCTTAAATGATGATGCCGCTACTAATGATGGCTAATGCACAT
The DNA here is from genome assembly GCA_001647135.1 of Pontederia paniculata. NCBI lineage: Eukaryota > Viridiplantae > Streptophyta > Magnoliopsida > Commelinales > Pontederiaceae > Pontederia > Pontederia paniculata. The sequence goes on along the minus strand of LTAE01001371.1, from coordinate 3,972 downwards.
GATTAAGTATGTGCTAAGTCTTAGAGTCATTTTTATGTTGTTTTTATCCTTTCTATCATGTTGTAAAGACTATGTATCACCTTCGGGCAAGTTCATGTATGTCAAGTGACCTTTATGGATAAGTTGTATGTTTAAAGTTCATGTCTTGGATTATGTCGTCCTTTAATCAAGTTTATGTGTCTTTGTTGATTTGTATTCGTGCCAAGATCTCAAATGTCTATGCTGATTTTATTCAATGTCAATTATATTCCCTTTGTCCTCCTTGAGTTCTTATGTATATTGTCAATGGTCAAGTCAAGTTTATTGTCTCGTAGCGTTTCGGAGACCGTTTCAAACACATGGCGGATGTCGATTCGTCCGCGTGGCGGGGCGCATTTTCGGAGCATTACAATTCACCCCCCTTTTGGTGCCATCCAGATCCTACAATTGGTATCAGAGCTTAGGTCACTCACAAATTTGTAACTATATGCAAATCTTAAATAAATTTAACCATCTAGAGTGAAAATGACATTGATTAGTTTTAATCTATGAGAGGGACAGTCTACTTCAAGACCATCCTTGTTTAACGCGTCTAACTTCCTATTGAAAGATTAGATTGCAAGCCTATGTATGCTTTATGGACAGTGACATCTGGGATGTCATTGAAAATGGTTTTGATATGCCAACTAAACTAGTAAATGGTGTATATATTCCTCTTTCTGATAACGAACTAGATTCTAGCACTAAAAACTTAATTAAGTTAGATTGGAAAGCCAAGATATGTATTCTCTGTGCTCTAGATCAAACTGAATTCAACAAAATATCCTCGTGTAAGAGTGCCAATGAAATATGGAAGAAACTAGTAATTACACATGAAGGAACTGAAAAAGTTAAGGAATCTAAACTGAACATTCTAAATCATCAATATGATTCCTTCAAAATGAAACCTGATGACTCTGTCAATAGCATGCTCATTCATTTTAAGGATATTGTGAATGGATTAGCCGCTTTGGGTGACCCAAGGACTAATGAGCAGAAAGTGAAAAAGTTTCTCAGGTCTCTCACACCGAAATGACACATGAAGAGAACAATGGTTGAGGGACAATAAGATTTGAACAAGCT
>LTAE01001370.1:44144-56733 GCA_001647135.1 Pontederia paniculata | reverse complement strand
ATCTTAAATTCATCAATCCTCGTGGGTTCGACACTCTACTTATCACTTTATTACTTGTGTGACCAATATACTTGCTGAGTAATTAGCGTGTGATTTTTTGCAACATCCTCCTCAATTACATACCTTGATTTCATTGGCTGATTTCGATTATCTGAGTTCACCCTCATGCAGCAAACTTCTTCTAGTTGGAGCCCTCTTCAACTATGAGGATCTCTCTTTTCTAAACCTCTTTTTGTAAGGTTTTTTTAGGTGTAATTTGGGTCCAACTCTACCTTAGTATATATTGTTTTATTTTATCCCAAATAAATAAGATATTATTATTCATCAATAAGTTAGGGTCGAAATCGAAATATGCTCAACATTGCTCGCTCACATTTATCATGAACACGACCCGTGTTGAAGTGACATCATTCGTTTCCCACACAAACATAGTGTGTTCTCCATCTTGTCATAGCTTAGGAGCAACATAGCTCTTGTCGAAGTGGACACGATCCGCGTTGAGCCTTTAATCTCTGGTACAACTTGTTTTCATTGTTCATATGACCCGTGTTTGACCTTTTCTTAATTATTTTTATTCTTTGAATTTTTAGGGCATCACATTTCAACTCATTTTCTTGTTATCAAACGCATAAGAAAGAAGGTTCCATATGTTTTATACTAAATAAACATATAATAAATTTATAAATAGATAGTGCTCCCTACTTAAATAGGGAGCACCATGCTCCCTACATTTTTAATCGTAGGATGTTAGATCTACGGTGAATATTATATCTTCTCTCTCCTACTTTTTTTCTCTCTCCTAAATCAAGTCACCATAGATCTCACATCCTACAGTTAAAAATGTAGGGAGCGTGGTGCTCCCTACATAAGTAGGGAGCACCTTCATTTTTTCCAATTATTAAGGATGTAATCAAACACTTGACAAGAAAATTTTATATTTTTTAATTAAAAAATTAATTGGCAATTTTTAGTTTAAGAGAGAAAAAATGAGGACCGCAATAAAGACCTAAATAATTACAATTATATTATATATGTATATAATGCTTTGAATACTCTCAACTCCTACCAATTTCACGAAGCTTTGATTATTTTCATAAAAAAATAAAATTGTCACTGAAATCAAAATATTGTTTATGAACCTTGGGTGAATGAACCTTGATTATGTACTCTTTTTCTAGTTTAATATAAGGCTTGAGCCCGTCTCTTCATCGAAAAATATTGTCAAGGAAAACAAATTCCTAGAAAATGAATTCTAAACGAGTAGGTTTTAATGCATTTGATTGATTATTTGAAATATAAGGAAAAAAAATGTCCTAAGCTCGATTTGGTAAAGCTAACAATTTTATTAGTGGATAGTAAATTGATCGATTAGATATCAATGGATGGTAGTTTGGTTATTAATAAATTTTAAAAAAAGTTGTTGACAATGTATTGTGATTGAACAAATCGTTAATAATGAATGATTTCAATAGACATAAATACATAATATACATTCTTATTTATATGAGATGTGCTATTATGTTATAGATAATAACTAACCTCTTTATTACTTTTTATAATATTAATTGATTTAAAATGTTTTTTAATGAAGAAATTAATCACTTTAAAAAAAAGGAAAAAACCATGTTTATCGTAATATATATATATATATATATATGAAATAATTTTAAACAAAATATGTAAGATGACATTTAGTAAAATACGTATCTTTTTATATTAAAATATAAAAAACTAAGAATAAATGTTTAACCTCTATTTATTTTAAAAAGAATTGATCAAATATCTAAAATAGGTCAAAACTCTATTAGCCTCTTATTTACTAACTTTTTATTGCCAAATAGAAAAATAAAAAAAAACATCGTTAGAAAGAGAACTTGTGCAAAACAAATGGATAATAATAATTAACTTACCTTATGAGTTAAATTATAATTTCATTGTCATCATCGATATATCTAATAATCAGAATTAAAGTATTTTTTCCAACAATGTGATTATCATAATATCTACATTCTTATTAATAATTGACATCTTCAAACTAATCCAAATTCCATGATTTCTTATATGAAACAATGTGTTTGATTAATGGACACATAACAACATATTACTTCTAGATTATTATAGTACATGAGCTATAATATTTTTTCTTGAGATTTAATATTTGGATTTTCTCGCATAAATTATGGTCTACCTAGTGAATGGTATTGTTCATTTATAGGGATTGTTTGACTCAAGTGAATTTTACAATTTCAAAAATATTGTTATTGTTGTTTTTATTATTTAGTTGTATTAATCAATTCGTTATGCTTCATGAAAGATAGAAGGGAAGGAGAGATAAAACAACATAAAAAAGAGAATGAGAAAAGTTATATGATAATAGTATTGGAAAGAAGTGTAAATTATAATCATATTGATCAAACCACATAAATTATCGAGCTCAAAAGTAAATATGGACGCCCTTCTTTTTTTTCTATTTCTAAATTCAAAACATTCTTTACTAAATACATAAAGTTCCACAAACAATACCTTATTATAAATCATAAGGTAATGATATTTTAAAGATATATGAATTGAATGTGTTTTTTGAAGATACGAAATTCTATTTTCGACTTGAAATTTAACTTGATTGGTCAACAATATGTATACGAAAGATTTTGTTAACATATTTTTTTTATAAATATTGCGGAAGTTCGTAAAACATAGTTGATATTTATTCTTACTCAAATTAAACACCTCATTATAAATCATAATATTTAGCTTAATTACAATATTCATCTCATCACAAATATCCATTGTCATCTATGTTATCATCACATCAATTGTGTAGATCAATTAATTATAAAATTTAATACGGTGAAGACAATTTTCTTATAAGCTATGATATTTATATATAAACCATAATGATCATATAAATATGAAAATTCTCACTAAAATAAATCATAATTTATAAAATACTTTCCCAAGGGCACCTTAAAACAAAGTCATCTTTGGGCCAATTTGATTTGTTGCAAGTGAAAATTGTATGATTACTTATATTTATAGTAGTTATTTTTTCATTATTTGAATATATGTAAACAAAGTTTAAAAAGTGAATTGATTTGTTTGGTTTAATTTTGGAATATAATGTAAGCAACTAATTAAAATACAATTTATTTTATTTATTAAAAAGATAAAATAATTGATTATAAGTGAAATGTCCTAAATTATAAAAACATATAATACTAAGCAATCTCAATAAATATTTATTCAATGACTAAAATGTTATTTATAATATTATTTAAATAATATAAATATAAACAATATAAATAGATCTTTAGTAAATGTATAATTTTATTATTATGTTGTTAATTTATATACTTTTCAATTTAACAACTCGTTGATATTTCTATTTACTATATCTATATTTTTATTTGTATCTTTTAGTTGAATATTGTATTCTATTTTATTTTCAATATGCTTGTAGTTAATTATTTTAGCTTTTCATTTGTATTAACTTTAATCTTTTCAATACTTTATATATTATATTTTTACTTTTCATTTTAAATTATTTATTTTAGATATAATTTGCATTTTATAATTATTTTATTTATAATTTTATTTGCAAAAAAGATTGTTATTGCAATTATCTCATTATATTTAATTTGTTTTAGTATTTTCATTGTTATTTCTATCATTATAATTAATACGACGTATTCATTATTCAAGTTGTGTTACTTTCTTACTATAATTTTAACTTTTCAGTATATTATTATTTGTTTCATTTTCGTTTTTTAGCTTTATAAATATTTTAAATTGTATTTTATGCACAAATTTTATATTATTGTTTTTTTTATAAAACCAATATTATATTTTTTTCTTATTTTCTGTTTTAAATTTTATATTTCCTAATATTACAGATGCATATGCAGCACAATTTTTTATGCAGTAAATGTTTGCAAATCTTAATCACCAATTACTAATAATCAAATAGAATTTGTACAATTTCTGTAGCTGCAAACTAGTCTTCTTTGATCACTTTTACTTTGGCAAATTGCATGTTGTTCTCATTCCTCATGTTTTTTCATTACGGGAATGTAATTTTTATCATCATTACGGGTAAAACATATAATATATTTATCACTGCAGTTTAAAGAAATTACTAAAAAAATAAACATCCAAATACAATTATTCCATTGAGAATCTTGTACATGAACATTCAAATAGGTTCTGGTCGATTCTTGCTACAAGAATTGCATGCTGCTGTTTGCATATTTTTTTCTTTCTTATTTGACGTCACAACTTTGAATCTTTTATTTTTTTAATTCTGTTTTCCCACTTTACTCTCTCACTTTTTATTTCCTTTTCTTTTATTTTAAATGTCATCTTTATTTTTTAATTTATTTTGATTACTCTGTCATTAACTTATAATTTTTTATCCTTTAATTTATATTCCAAATGATTAATTTAATTATTAGCATTTAGTTTTAAATATTGAAATTTTAAATTTATGCTAATTATTTTTAGCGTAAAATTAACAAAATATTTTTAAATGTTATTTTTTAATTTTATACTAACTCAATAATACAATTCTAAAATTTATTTTTTAATTTAACTTTAATAAAATATATTACATATTATATAATATATTATGTTTAATTAACATTTGTTTGCAGTTTAAGCTTATCAAAATATTTTACATATTATATATTTTTTATATTATTTATAAGATTATTAGAAATAATTTTTATGTTTCAAACATTTGAATTTTTTACTTTATAATTAATTTATTTATCTAAATAATTAATTATATTTTTTCGAATTTCATACGATTCATTTAAATATTCATGAAATTTAATACTTTTAGTTCATTCAAATACTATTAAAATTAATTTATTAGATTAAATAATTCACTATAATCAGAAAATCTGTATTTCACTTGTCAAAATAAGGCTTTAAAATTTTAGGAACCAGACCACAAATTAGATAATAAAAAATATCCACGTGAGGACCCTTGAACGTGATCACACTTTGAATGGCGAGTGGTCAAACAAGTCAAGATCTTACCAATAAGCTGACTGAGCCCATCATAGATTATAAATAATATACTGCGTCCTTTTCTTGTTTTTAGTAAATATGTCATTATTATTTAGTAATACAAAAAATTGAAAGGGCAGAAAGTTCCTCTGTTTCCGGTAGGAGAATGTAAAATAACGAAAAAACTGAAATCTTCAGAAAATTGAGCCATATAATATTCTTTAAGTTTTTTTAAAAGCTTATGTGATTTTCATATTTTCCAAATAACTACATAATTAAAATTATACTTGAATATTTTTAACATATGTAAAATTACTCGTAATATAAAAAATTTGTAAATAAATATTAATGAAAGTATATAATCCATATTAAAATGCATTATATATGATTAACGTTAACTTATATAATACAAATCTTTTAATATTATTATAAATATAAAATTTCAAATAAATATAGGATTCCAAAGAAATGATTTTAAAAAAAAGTTGATATTTTTTTAGTTAAGAAAAATCATTAAAAATAATAGGACGCGCTCAACTGGTATTACTTTCATCCTAAGGAGTAGAATATAATTTGCATGCATACAGAATTATGATGATGATCAAGCACTTTAATGCAGTTATAATTCAAAGATAGCAATTCATAGTATACAAATTATCGAATTAGTTTGATGAATATATATTAAATGATGGTACGAGTCATATGCTGAATTTTATTTTGATGATAAATTAATAGAACGAAAAACAAAGATGATGTATACCTGGTAAAAGTTACAATATTTTAGTTTACAAGATAATTAGTATTATCATACCACGATTTTAAAGGAATAAGAAATATTATGGGATCGTTTTATATGACATAATAAATAAATTATTGATTATTTAATTTAAATTCTTTAAAATTTATCTGACTGTAATTAATTATAGATGATTTTTATTCTTTTATAATCTAAATTATTATCTCATTGGTGATAAAATAATACCTGTGAGAAGTGTCATTTTAAATTACCTGCACTTTAATAAAATTATTTATTTAAGCAAAATGTTAAAATATTATAATATTATTTAATATCATCTTTAATTTCTTAAGTTTATTATAATATTATCTATATATCTTACGCAAGCTAAATTGTTTTTATCTTTTGTTTATATAAAATAATAAATTAATAAAGTTCAAACTTTTTAAAACATTTTAGTAATTTATTTAATAATCTAAATTATAATTTATGCTATTAATAACTTACTAATAATTTGTAGACTAATAATCTATTTTGACCATGATTTAAAAGAACGGTTAATAAAAAAAGGAATATAGTTTTATGCAATATAGTGTTATATATTTCTCTCCAAAATGCAAAAAAAATAAACGTTACACTGGTGTCTAAAAAGAGCAACCATAATTTTTTTTTTTGCAATATTAAATGAAGCAAATGAAAGAATTCATTTCAAATATTTAAACTTTTTACATAAGCGCCTCATACTTCTCCAAGAAAAGAAATGTAGCAATGTCTTGATATATATATACAAAAGTAACAAAAGTGGTTTGACAATTATAATTATTTGTGATGCGTACACATAATGCACATTTACACTAATGTATAAGAAACAATATGCTAGTGGTAGTATTATTCAACAATTTTAAAGAACTAATTGATATATTAGGAGAGAACTATTACAATATGAGGTAAAAATCTATTTAACATTTTTGCTAAGTAGCAGTTATTCGACGTGAGGTTAAAGAATTTACTTAGCGGTGAATTCAGACTATCCGATTTATTTCTGACTATTTAAATTTAAAATTATAAAATATATTTTAAAATTTAAAATTTAATTTTAAATCGTCAAAATCGAATCTAACAATTTAGATCTCTATTTAGTAGTCTATTTAGTAAAACTTCTTTTGTCCTTACAATGTCACCAATTTCATTCCTATTAATAAAATTTTTTAAATCATTTTATTTTTTTAATTTTTTTATCTGTCTTATGCTGAAAACAAAACCCAGAATTTAGTATTTATCGCGTGCATTTATTCTATAATTATCCACACGGATTAAATTTTTAGTCTGCTTTGATATATTGTGTCGTATTGTGTATTACAACACGCTAATACACTCAAAGATTACATACCCGTCCACGCCATTATCTCTCTTTACGGAAATACTATTATTTTAAATATATAATGAGGACACAAAGGTCAAATCTAATTCTCACCAACAAATAATAAAGTTTTCTTATTTTTTTAGTTTTAATTATAAATGTGCTTAGGGATGGCACCCGCCCCTGTTCGGGGCGGGGATATATGCAATAAAATAAAAAAAAAATAATATTCATAAAAATATTATATTATACCTATATGTATTTCAATATTATAATTTGTATAAATGAATAAATACTTATAAATACTACTTAAATAGTGTTATGTTAATATAATTAATTTTAAAATATTTTAATAAGTATATATATGTTCGGGGGTCGGGGATCCGCGGGGCGGGGGCAATGTTCCCCGCCCCGATCCCCGAATTGGGGTGCGGGGGGACTATGCCCCCCATCCCCGCCTCCACGGGGAAAAAATTCCCCAAAGTCGGGACCCGATCGAGGAATCCCCGCGGAGATCCCCGAACTTCGGAGAGTTTTGCAATCCCTAAATGTGCTTATATAATTTGAAAACAGTATTGGTAAGTATGATTTTATTTTTTTCTTTTTTAGAAAACTTCTGAAGAAAATATGTGGCTAAAATAAAATAAATTCATTTATGATATCATAAAATAACGTAATATTTTCATTCTATTTTTATACAGTTGGAAATGATTTCTGAAAAATATTTTTCCCAATAAGTAGAGCTAGTGATATAATTTTTTTTGGAAAAATAAGTAGAGCCGAAGAACCCACCGCCTTCTAATTATTAATAATAAAATATTTTTTTCGTACTATTTTTTCCACCATTTTTTTATTTTTTAGACGCCAAGTCGCGTAAAGGAAGAAAGGGAGAGGAGAGAGAAAGTAGAAAAAAATATTAGAGCGAGAGAAGTTAGAAAGAGAGAGAAAGAGAGAGAGAGGGGAGAGAAAGAGGGACAGCGAGCAAGAGAAAGGGGAAAGAACAAGAGAGAGAGAGAGAACTACTTCTCGTACCTGCGTCGTTAATGGCGGATTAGGGTTTCATATTTTGTTCGAACCTCAATCCCTCGACGCTAGTCTTCTCGGCCTCTCCTTCTCTTCAATCCTCTCCGAAACCCCCTTCCCTCGTCTTCGAATCCCTCGATCCCGCCGGAGGAATTGTTCAATTTGGTGGAGTTCCGGCCATGGGCGCACAGGGGAAGTCTTGCAGCCTTTCCAATTCCCTGGTGAGTTCTATTCTAGGGTTTCAAGACCCCTTCCTACTCGATTTTAGTGGAACGGTTCTTGTGTCCGTCGTTGCCCTAGTTTCTTTTCGAAATTGTTCAATTCTTTCTTTTTCTTGGTTTACTCGCTAGCGGCTTGTTCTGCGAAGTAGATTTGTTGAAGGAATTAGTTCTCGAAGTTGGGCGACTGCGTATTGCTTATTTCCGGTGTATGCACATGCTCTGTGTGTTCGAGTGATATTTTCTTGGATTTATAAGGGTTTTCTCTGTTCATCCTTTGCCTGAGAACAAAATTTTGATGAACTTTTCCTTTATATCGCTACAACTTACAAAGGATGTAAAAAAAAAGAGGGGAACCCGTTTTACTGATACTAATCATAGGGCACTGTCAGTTGATACTCATATATAACTGGAGTAATCAAAATGATTATGGAGTTAATGTAGATGAACACTATGAACTTTACTTTTGAAAAATGTAAGGCTAACGTTTGACTAGCAACAATAGTTAGCAGCATTTTAGTTGGCCCAAATAATTACTAATAGTTTCATTGATAATTTTGGTGTTGAGAGGGTATGGGTCAGCAGATTAATGACATTTATCAAATGGCGGTCTCCTTGTTTGCAAATAGATAATATACAAGAGAAGTAGAAAAGAAAGAAGACATATCTGGATTTACTCTGAGGTTATTTTAAATTGTAGCTGCTTTAAATGTCATTATCATTGTCTTCAATGTGTTGTTTGATCTATGATACTTTTCAATCATTCTGTGTATTTGGAAAGATTATATTGGTTTCTGTATGCTTCATTATTTCATTCTTGCAACTTCATAATGTCCAGATCCCAACTTTGTTTTAGTTGATATATTAGTTACTAATCTTAAAGTGTTTCAGCGTGTTAAGGTTTATCGCTTGAATGATGATGGCAAGTGGGATGATCAAGGAACTGGGCATGTGCGAATTGATTATATGGAGGTTCAAATCTGCAATATTACCTACCTTTCTTTCTCTTTTTTGTCCATGATAATGTATGCCCAACTATATGTCATTAGTCATTTAGTCACTTGCGAGTCAGTGCTCGATCCAGTGATTTGATAATGACTGCCACAAATCCCACTCTCTTAAGGTGATTTAGATCAGTGATATTCACACAACAGTCATATTCGTCCTATATGCTGTTATAGAGTTTGGATCAAGATAATTCAAGTTATTGCATGTTAGATAGATTTCTTTATTTATTTTCAGCAAATGAACTATCAAGGTTTTAAGGGATGCATCTCATTCATGGTGAATATAGACATCTTTTTTTCTGAAAAAAATATTGCTTCATCTTTTATGAAACCAATGATTCATTCCTTTCGCTTCTTGAAAAAAATTCATTCCTCTTGTTGGTATAAAAAAGAGTTGTATAACATCACACCTTAAAGTTGTTAAATATATTGTACTATCAATCTTTCATCTCTTTCACTTTATGACTTCAATCTAAACAGTCATCCTTTCTTTTCTCTTGGAAAAAAGTTCTTGTGCTATTCATAAGGTTTCCTCTGTAGCTCTGCCCAATTATTTTCTCATGTCCTTCACATTCTTTTTGCCAACTCATTTCCTATTCTTTTTTAGCATCTAACTTGTGCCACTTTCTGGTTTAGGGGTGCGAGGACCATGGTTTGGTTGTTGTTGATGAGGAGGATAATGAACATTTACTTCTACATCGCATCTCCTCAAATGATATTTACAGAAGGCAAGAAGGTAGATTTATGCATTTCATTATATTATTCAGACTTGTGGCTCAGTAATGAATGACTGACATGAAATTGCTATTAACTTTGATTAAGAAACAATTATCTCATGGAGGGATCCAGAATTAACTACAGAGTTGGCTTTGAGTTTTCAAGAGGCTACTGGATGCTCATATATATGGTATTTCTTTCCTTGGCAACATATGTTATTTCGTTGTTACATAATGTTACTATACTGGTTCTCATTTATCTTCTTTGTCCAGGGATCAGATATGTGGGGTTCAAAGAAATATCCATTTTAGTAATCTTGGAGGTAGGAGTCATCAGTTTACATGTCAATTTTTTCCCTGTTGCAACTTAGTACTTACTCATGATGTTTGGTAGATCTCGAGATTGGCCCTCGTCCGGCACTAGAAGCTCTTGAAGCTAGTGCTGCATTGCAATCGAATGGTAACTGATTTTTCTCATTGATGTTTTTCTTTTGTGTAATTTCTTTGAAATTTTGATATGATTTACTATTTAGTTTTCTTGGTTGGGCGACGCTTGGAGTTCTTCTCAACTTAGGAAACCATTGAATTTAAGTTGGACATGTGGCCTTGATTTATCAAATCATCAAAAGATTTTACATTTCCATGAATTATAGATGACTGAGATGAGAAATTTGTGTGATTGTGATTTGAGCTACAAAATCTTGTGAGAAAGATTTCCTCAAAAAAATGTGTGCGAGGAACAATAATTTGATCGACCTTGATCAATATATAATTGAGAATGTGAGAAAGAAACAGTGATTTTGTTATGATATTTGGATCGCTTGGAGCTAAAATGTTTTGGCTGTTTTTTCGTAAAAGAAATGGTTGGTCTTTATGATGATTTTGTGCACCTGAGACAAATTTCACTAGTCAAGGCTGCTGAAGCTTGATGAAGTTGAGAGCATCTCTATATATGAACTTGTGTCCTTGGGTTTGTGTCAGATATTTATGACATATTTCAGGTGGCCAAGTATGTTGGTACGTTGAACCTGTGAAGTTGTCATTTTGTAACTGAGCACTTCCATTGATATTTGCAGATGACTCATTTCGATCAATCAATAATGAGTTAAGAGATCTTCCATCGGTCGAGCTATCCACTCTCCCATTAATTTTGAAGGTAGAGATTAATATGTACCAAATAATATTATCTTTGGATATGATTTTTCTTCAATGTGGTTAATGATGATTATTAGACAATGTTGTTTACAACATAACAACTTATTTGGTGTTGCATCTGAAGCATCTTTCTTCTTGATCATGATCTGAGATTTTATTGTTTTTGATGTGAAATTTTCTTGATGCATTTTATAAAAGATTTGGCTGGTTGGATTCATGAACAGTTGTATACATCATTCCTTATATTTTTTCTACCTTTACCTTTTTTTTACCTTTACAAAACCTTGGCCTTGACATGATTGTTATTATTATTTGCAGACGGTACTTGAATGTGGCATTACAGATCAAATGCATGTTGCAGAGTTGATACTACAGGATGTAAGTGGTTTGACCTTGGCCAAGAAATAGAATTGCTTTCTCTAAATAAACAAAAATAATTTAAATTGCCTTGTTAATAAATACTTTTTTTTTTGAAATTCGATTACATATTCCTTTTTGCTATTTCTCATTTATTATATGTTTTCTCTTTTGGGGTTCAGCAGGAGTTTTTTCCAAAGTTAATAGACCTTTTTAGAATGTGTGAAGACTTGGAGAACATGGATGGTCTGCACATGATTTTTAGATTGGTGAAAGGCATTAGTAAGTTCCTTTACTTCAATATCTTGTGCCCTTTCTTATATTCTTCATTGTTAGATAAACTATTAATATTTCCTGGTGACCTGCAGTCTCGCTAAACTGCCCACAGGTTTTTGAGAGAATTTTTGGAGATGAATATATCTTGGACATCATTGGTTCTCTTGAATGTACGTCATTTATCACCCTAATTTTCTCGGTGCAAGCTTTTGTCTATTGTGCTTGTCTTCTGGATGACTCTATATGCTTTTATAGAATCATAACTTCATTGTCTTTGTTCCACATTATATCCGTGGTGTAATGCAGTAGCTTGAACTGAAGTGTCTATAGTTTTTTTTTTGAAAAAGGAAAGGATGACTATATGACTTGATAGTCATCCACTTGTATTAAGGTAAGAGTGGAAAATGTACAAGTATATATACGAGAGCAATGCCAAAAGCTCTCCCAAAAAAAGGGTAAACCTTTTACCCAAAACCCCACTCTCTAAGTAAATAAAGACTGTGGTGTACAATGTTCTCAATGTAGCATCTCTCCCCTTCAAAAATTGAGCGGTTGCGTTGGAGCCAAATCGCCCATGTGGTGGCCATGACTTTAGCCCAAATGTTTCGCCACCCTCGGCTATCCCGCCAGCGAATGACTCGTAGCGAACCCCAAAAAGTGTCCACTCCCGATGTGTCGATGTCCGAGGCTCCCATATGGCGCCATATCTCCCGAGCAATGGGGCAGGTGAA
>LTAE01001370.1:11958-44076 GCA_001647135.1 Pontederia paniculata | reverse complement strand
GCGAATGACTCGTAGCGAACCCCAAAAAGTGTCCACTCCCGATGTGTCGATGTCCGAGGCTCCCATATGGCGCCATATCTCCCGAGCAATGGGGCAGGTGAAGAATAGATGATCGATGTCCTCCTCTGCTAACGTACATAGGACGCATGTACGGTCCGCCTGTGGGGCCCATCTCGCCCTGTATGCCCTAGTCAAGAGTCTGCCCCGCCTGAACAGCCAAGAGAAGATCCTGACTTTGAGAGGTGTGCGTGGGCGCTAGATGCATAGGCAATCCACTCTGATGTCCTATGGGGTTGTGCCACCTGGGAGTAGCTGCCTGTATACCTCTCTCGCCAAATAATGACCCGGCATCCAGTGCCAACCATCTGCTTCAGAAGCTACCGGGTGAAATCTCGATAACCGGTCAAGTAGGCTAAGAAACTCCTCAAAACGCTGGTCTGACAAACCGCCTCTAAACTGTGGTGTTCATATCCCATCACCTACCATATCTGAAGCTGTCCAACACTCACTGACTGTCGCCCTAGGGTGTGCTGCGATCGCTGTCGGCCGAGGGAATGATAAAGCCAGTGTCTCGCCTGGTGACCACTCATGACTCCAGAATGCAAAATCAGTCCTGGCGCCCAACGAAGCCCGGAAGAATGGTCTCATCCGTGGGAGGATGGTAAACACCCCTCGCCAAAAGGCTGATGCGCCTCGTGGAGGGCTGGGGCGTGTCTCTCAAGATAGATTCCGATCGTAACATGCAGAAAAGACTGTGCTCCAAAGATCCCTTCCCGATCCCATAATCCGACCTACCCATCGAGCAAGGAGAGCCCGATTGGTCCATCGAAGGTTGCGGACCCCAAGGCCCCCATCAGACACCGGGCGACAAATTTCTCTCCAAGCCACCAAGTGTGTCACTGACCTATCTGCTCCGCTGCCTCTCCAAAAAAACCTGCTCCTGAGGGTGTCTATTCGGTTCTCCACCAGTACCGGCATCCGTAACACAGACATATATTATATAGGGAGCGACGAGAGGACAAATCTGAGAAGTACCTGCCTACCGCCTCTCGATAATAACCTCGAACTCCATCCCTGTAATCTGTGCTCCATGCGCTCAATGACATGTGTCCAACTGCGAGACCCAATGTATCTATCGGATAATGGCGATCCAAGGTAAGTAATTGGCAGTGTGTTGTTAGGGGTGCGCAGCTCCTCGGCACACCTAGCTGTCTCTTCTGCTGTCATGCCAAATTGGATGAAAGATGACTTGGCGTGATTTATCTGCAGCCCAGATGCAATCCCGAATAGCTCCACCATGATCGCAACCCGTCTAGCCTCCGTGGCTGAGCCCTCGATGAAGAATAATGTGTCGTCCGCATACTGTAGGAGTGGAACCAATGAGTCTCTATCCGTCTCTGGGGTGAAGCCTCTCTGAAGTGTCTATAGTTTGTACTTTATTCATTACCATAGTGGTGCTTTAAGTAGTTTTTATAAGTAGAGTATGATATTTGTATTCATTAAATATGGAAACATATAAAATTGAGTTTTTTCATTATTTACAAATTGAGTATCTACCTCTGTTAGTGTGCCCTCATGAAACAGTAAGCTTTGTCTGTCATGTCTTGTTCCATATGCCGCACACATGTAGCTAAAAGTTTTTCAGTACTCTTTCCCTTTTTGATGTGATTAAGGAATAATGACACCAATACTTTTTGGCAGATGATCCTGATGTCCCTGGAGTGCAGAGTCATCGTGCTTTTCTTAAGGATCACGTCGTTTTCAAGGAGGTCAGCTAATAGACTTATGTAGACCAAGTATTGCATGTATTGTCAAACTTTAATGTTTTACATTCATGCAGGCAATACCCATCAAAGATTCTTCTGTACTCTCAAGGATACATCAAACTTACAGAATTGGGTATATCAAGGTTATTAATTGCTTGCCTTAGTTCAGTTTTTTACTCATCTGATTTTAGGGCATGCTTATTTTTTCCAATGGTTTTAGGATGTCATTTTACCGAGGGTATTGGATGAGGCGACAATAGCAAGTCTTAATATGATTGTTAATACAAACAACGCTGCTGTAAGCAGTTTCAATCTCTTTTCTTCTTTTAACTTATATTTTGGTTCAGGCTGAGTCTGAGCAATGACATGTAATTTGTTTGTAGGTTATATCTTCGTTGAAAGATGATACATCATTTATTCAAGAGCTATTTGCTAGAATGAGATCAATCTCCACTTCAACCGAATCAAAAGAGGATTTGGTATTATAATTTATCTTTTTGGATGTTTGGCATTCTAGGATATCCAGAATATGTTTGAATTTTTTTTTTCTGTTACGTATTTGTAAGTTGGCTGCAAGGCATATGATACAATGAAGTTATCATCTATGTGGTGTTACACATCACCTTCTTAAATAATATGATGTTTTAGACTGTGTTAAAATAGATTCCCATATTTGAAATAGTTGGTAACGTGATATTCCAGTATTTAAAAAAAATAATGAGTGGTAGTTTCATTATCGTGTTTGTTATATTGTAATATTACTAGATAGTGGGGATCTTTTCTCTTCAAAAGGATATTATATAATGAAAGCGGGAAACGTACGAAGAACTGAATAAACTCGAATGAAAACTGAATAAACTCAAATGAAATTTAGAACTTTATCATATATTAGGATTCATAGAAAGATAACAAAAAATAGGATGTAGATTAAATTCTTTATAGATGTCAACGATTCTTAATTTTTTTATCCTATGTTGTCCTCTCAAGGAAAATAATAATATAATAAATTTATGATAAGAAAATGCTGAAAAGTGGCTACATGATGTACAGCCAACTAGCAATAACAAGAAAAAAATGGAAAAAATAAGTGGAAGGTAAGAGTCAAGGATATATAAATTAATCTCATTTTTTGTGAAAATTAAAGCCAAGAAACTTGTGAGCATGTGATATATATTCAATATTGTCACTTGTAGAATAACAAAAATCAGTAAAGCTGTGCTTTATTTGTTAATCTATCTGTCTAAAAGACAGACTATAAGAGTTTCAACTGATATAGTGGAACAATATTGATACTTATTGCTATCATTTATTTATTTGAATATGTTTGTGCGTAACTCCACTGATATACTTGCCCTATTCTGTGGCCTGTCTTGCAGTTAAATACTCTCTATTTGATTTCTGTTTTAACCTTTATGTGGCCTGACATTAGCATGCATTTTCTTCTTTGAACAGGTGTTGTTCTTGCATGAATTTTGTTCTCTGAGTAAAAGCTTGCAGATAGGGCAACAATTACGGTTATTTAGGTAGGTATTTTATTATACGTAGATGGATTTTAACGCTTTGCAGGTCTATCATATTGACTTAAAGCCTGAAATTGCGTTTACTTCTCTGTTTGTTTTGAGATAATTTTTTGCCTCTTTAATATTTTTTCTAGATGCACCATTTTTCTTGTCCTTGTATAGAAGTATTTTTTGTTGAAAAGATTTCCATTATAGTGCAATTCATACTTCTCTTGAGTTGGTTTTCTTGCAGTGAATATAATTGGTTAGGTGTCATCTCACTTGAAAAAAATAGAACTTTGCATTGCTTGCTGCAGATTATATTATCAATTTATCGTACCCATGTTATTTTCCTCGTGTATGCATAGGGAATGCAACTAGTTCAGTTATTGACATACTAGTTATGTTTACCATTGTGGCGCATGAAGGTGCAATGCACCCTTATATCATTGCGTGTGTGCAGTTTACATAGTGTACACCTACATTATGTTCATTTGCCTATTTGTACAGTTACAATTACTTTTTTTTTCCAAAGTGTATGCTTACACTACTGAGCTTGCACATTTCCACTGTATATTACTTTTCCCTTACCATTTGAGGTTCATACATGGGTTGGCTTACCAGGGCCATATTTGGAAAGCCCATTGATGTAGAACAAAGAAGTTATGGGCCTTGTGGCCATGGTCATTAGTCCATAGTTATGGGTCTTTAGCATAAGCCCTTTAGTTTAGGTCTTTTGAGTAGGTTTCCTTTTATTTAGGTTTCCATGTTATGATTTTTGGAACTCTATATAAACTCCCATATCATTGTATTTGAATTAAGCTTTGATGAATGAGAACTATTCTCTAGTTATTTCTTAAGTGGATAGATTTTAAGCTGATAATTTAGCTTATAGTTTAGGATTAGGTTAACTCAGTATATCTCCATCACTCATTCTCTATCAACAAGGTGTACTTCAAAGCTTCAAGCACTCAATGTTGTCAAACTCACAAAACGAACACGACACGAGAGGGCGAAACACGTAATTGTATGGACATAACAAGGAACACCCGATTCTACCAATTTTTATTTTAATATAAATATTTATAATAATTGATAAGAAATATCTGAACCTACAATGTTAAGGTGAAATGCCACAAAATGCACTGTTCGATTACCATAAATTCATAACAGTAATGAAAAAAATAACGGTTACATTTTCTTAGAAAATCACATTAATAAGAACAGGAATAACACAACACTTGCTAAACATACCGAATAAATAAAAAAATACTACCAAGGCAACTGAAAAATACTACTGGAAAAAAGCATCCGTTGCCTCACCTGCTCACGGACAGGGATGCCTTAACTCCCCCTGATCGTGAGTAGAGAGGCGCGTGCGTGTGAGATAAGGGAAGGGCCCTAGGAGGGAGGAAGGAGCCTGTAAGAAGAGTGACAGTAGGGCAGCATCGGCGGTGATAAGGCACCAGCGGCGACAGCAGGGCAGCAGCAGTGTTGACAGCGGAGTACAAGCAGCAGCTAGGGAAGGGCCCTAGGAGGGAGCCGCCTGTAAGAAGAGTGACAGTAAGGCAGCATCGGCGGTGATAAGGCACCAGCAGCGACAGCAGGGCAGCAGCAGTGGGAGTACAAGCAGAAGCAGCGAGAGATAAGTAGTAGGCAAAAAAGGGAGAATAAATAAGGGTTTGACTTCTTGATAATAGCACCCGTCATGTGACACTGTCCAGGTAAAGAAGAGACTTCCAGTTGCTGGAGACACGTCTCCACCAATCTTACGTGCCAAAACACGATCCTACCACATGCTGGCAAAAAAATGATTCAGCATAGCACTTGAAATAAAGTGCATCATTTGGTTCTTTTACCAACCCTGATATTTTTGGGCCAATCCAGCTGCAATAATTAACATGACTTGATGCTCGACCCTCTTTGGATTTTTAGAGATCCTTTCGTTCTGGCAGCCAAAACTTACAAGCGCAAGTCTATGTTCCAACACTACATTGTGGTTTCCATCTTGCTCTTTTTGGGCCCGACGTAATTCTGTAGTTTTATTTTCAATTGATAATAAATCCATGGATGGTTACACAGGCTAAACCATCATTGTCTTCTAAAAAAAGGACTGATTTATGTCTAATTATTTGCATATTATTCTCTGATAACTTTCCAGCTAGTATATGTCTTTGACGATGATATGATACAACATTCCACCGAGATTTGAACTTCTGGTATAGGATATTGATATAATTTACTGAATTAACCCTTCAAAACCTAATCTGTCTATGTTATGAAACATACTAAACAAACAATTCTCATTCATCAAACATAATTCTGAACAAACACCCAGGGGTTCTAAATAGAGTTTACACAGCAATCAAAACAAACTAAGCAACATGAAGAACTATACTAAAAGCCGACAACTAAAGACCAAAGACTAAAGGGTAGAAGGCCTATGACTAGCGAAAGTGTTCCAGTTTTGATTGAAAAATGAAAATAAAATTCACATTTGATTCCTTAGATTTTTTCATAACTAATTCTTTTGATTTAAAAATAGAATTTATATTTTTATTAGATTGTATTTATTACTAGAGTATATTAATATATAAGTTCTATTATAGGATATAGAAGATAAGTAGGTTTTATGTTAGTATATTATTGTTTATTTTTCAAATTTAAAACAATTTTCTAATATTTAGTATCTAAATTGAATTTGTAATGGTTAAATTATTGAACAACTTCATAATTCCTTCATTCTTGTTCCATGCTTGAAGTGCCAGTTGTACAAATAAGAATCCCCTTACATGACTTCTTCTTCCTATAGGTAGATACAAACGGATGACTACCAAACTGTGTAGTCATCCTTTTTTTCTTCAAAAAAAGAAAAGATATATGGGGCATCCTAGCTCAGATATACTTCAGCTTGCTCAGCCTTCTTGAGGAACTTTAAACAATGGTGGCAGCAAGGATTTTAGTGCCAGCGATAATCAAATAAAACAGTATATTATTCCTTTTGAAAGGGATGATATATTATTATCCTGCACTTTTTCTCCTTTTTAAATTGGTGGTGTATCTATACTTTTCATAACTGATCTAGGAAGTGTGGGGTGTCATTGTGAATTCTTAGTGCCTTCACGAGCTAATATAGATTTATTTAACTAATGCATATGCATAACATCGATCTGATTCTGCCAAATAATGTACTTACAAATCACTTTCATTGTTTATCTACCAAGGGATCTTGCTTCTGAAGGCATATTTGGTATCATTACAAACATGTTGGAGAGTCAAAATCGGAAGCATGTCTCTGCTGGGTAATTCATTGCTTTCATGTTTGTTCTGGTTGTAAGTAATTCAACTGATATTGTTAGTTTTCATTTATCTTGTTGTTGATGTACCTTTTTGTGGGAAATGCAGGACAGACATCCTTATCCTCTTTCTTAATCAAGATGCTAATATGCTCAGGTCATATGTTATCCAGCAAGAGGGTAATTCCCTTCTCGGGCTATTGGTAAGAAGGATATTTTTTCTTCCCATTTGAGCATAAATATACATGTTCAGTGGCATAATTCTGCCAAATCAGATGACAAAGATGTTCCAGCCTGGGTTTGGCATGGTGTGCATGGTATGCTGCTGCTTGGATGCCCAAGCACGCAGGCGGATGCCATAAGTTGTCATGGGGCATTGTCAGCTAGTCTTTTCTGTCTGTATAGTTCATTAAGGTTTCTCGAAATACCTTGCACATGATTTTTGTTCCTGGTTCAAAGTTAGATGTTAGAAATGGATGTGTGGTCATACTAGAAAGGATAAGATTAGGAATGACCATACACGTGAACGAGTCAGAGTGATGCTTATTAGCGAGAAGATGATAAAGAATCGTTTGAGGTGGTTTGATCATGTTCAGAGAAGGCCATTAGATGTGCCAGTAAGGAGGGTAAATCAAACAATCCGGAGTTCGATTAAAAGAGGGAGAGGGAGGCCAAGGCTTAACACTTGGTGAGCTAATAGAACGAGATCTATTGACGAATAATATACCCAAAGATTTGGTTACTGATAGAGCACAATGGCGTCATATGACCTCACCTAGTGGGATAAGACTTTGTTGTTGTTGTTCAAAGTTAGATGTTTGTAGGATTAGTACATTCTCCTCAAGTTTCTTCTAGTGTTATTTTTTTGAAGAGTTTCTTCTTCTAGTGTACCAACTTTGCGATGATATTGCTTACCGATTTATTGCAGTCTTTTTGTGATTTACCTCTGAGGAAGTAAATATACCTATTGATAGCCTTTACAATCAGAAGGGTTATTGTTCATGTTGGCTATAATTAGTTATGTTGACATCAGACGTTGGATCTTCATTCTGCTTCTTCTGCATGCTACTTTTTTTTTGTTCTAGTCTCTTTCCACTATGGAACCATGCATTGCTTTGATCTAGCGACTACTTCCATTTCTAATCCATCAAAGTCTTAAAAGCTTTCATATTATGATATTGTATCTTCCTATGTTATGGCCTCATACAAATGTCATGATAAGTTTATTATTCTGGGCGAGCATTCTACCAATTTCTATTCTCTCCTTCAGTTCTATTACTTCCTTTCCTCTAAATAATTTATTCATGACCTTCATATGATTCAGTTAGAAATAGAAAGTCAGGGTTATGACCTTTGGTTGTGAGTATTCATTTCTGTAGCAATCATAGTTGTGAACAACAAAGTAGGTGATACTAGTTAGCATCTCGTTTATGTACCAACAAGTGGTTTCTTCAACTGGTAGTGGGCTGAGCGCTTGTCAGGGGTGGTCTCAGGATCAAACCCTGGAATTGCTACATTGATTAATGCTCCAATCCTCAAATTGGATTAGTCATGAGTTAACATCTTTCGGACATCAGGGTTCGTGTTGAAAAAAGTCTCTTAGTTGATATGCAGAAAAATCTTTTTCATTCTGCTTCGTCTGCATGCTTTTTCTTTTGTTGTAGTCTCTTTCCACTATTTACTTCCATTTCTAATCCATCAAAATCTTAAAAGCTTTCATATACTGATACTGTATCTTCCTATGTTATAGCCTCATACAAATGTCATGATAAGTTTATTCTTCCGGACGAGCATTCTACCAACTTCTATTCTCTCCTTCGGTTCTATTACTTCCTTTCCTCTAAATAATTTATTCATGAGATTCATATGATTCAATTAGAAATAGAAAGTCGGGTTATGACCTTTAGTTGGGAGGATTCATTTCTGTAGCAATCGTAGTTATGAACAACAAAGTAGGTGATACTAGTTAGCATCTCGTTTATGTACCAACAAGTGGTTCATTCAACTGTTAGTGGACTGTGAGCGCGCTTGTCAGGGGTGGTCTCAGAATCAAACACCGGAATTGCTACTGTTGCCAGAGGAAGATTAATTCTCTAATCCTCAAATCAGATTAGTCATGAGTTAACAGCCTTCCGGACATCAGGGTTCGTGTCGAAAAAAGTCTCTTAGTTGATATGCAGAAAAATCTTTTTCATTCTGCTTCGTCTGCATGCTTTTTCTTTTGTTGTAGTCTCTTTCCACTATTTACTTCCATTTCTAATCCATCAAAATCTTAAAAGCTTTCATATACTGATACTGTATCTTCCTATGTTATAGCCTCATACAAATGTCATGATAAGTTTATTCTTCCGGACGAGCATTCTACCAACTTCTATTCTCTCCTTCGGTTCTATTACTTCCTTTCCTCTAAATAATTTATTCATGAGATTCATATGATTCAATTAGAAATAGAAAGTCGGGTTATGACCTTTAGTTGGGAGGATTCATTTCTGTAGCAATCGTAGTTATGAACAACAAAGTAGGTGATACTAGTTAGCATCTCGTTTATGTACCAACAAGTGGTTCATTCAACTGTTAGTGGACTGTGAGCGCGCTTGTCAGGGGTGGTCTCAGAATCAAACACCGGAATTGCTACTGTTGCCAGAGGAAGATTAATTCTCTAATCCTCAAATCAGATTAGTCATGAGTTAACAGCCTTCCGGACATCAGGGTTCGTGTCGAAAAAAGTCTCTTAGTTGATATGCAGAAAAATCTTTTTAATAAAAGAGATGCTAACTCGTGAGTATCACATACTCTGTGGTTCATAACTACAATTCCTACTGAAACGAATTAGTCTCCAGAAAGCTATTAGCCCATAACCATAATTTCTATTGAAATTAAAAATATCTCTTTTTTTGTATGCAGAGACTGTTTGCTCAATAGTTTTCAAGTGATTTTTGGCAATTCTGTTGATTTGTTTTTCCTTTTTCTGTTTAGTTCAAATAGGACGAGACCCATCCACCCAAAGTAAGATGAGACCCCAGTTTCATGTGCTGGTTGCTCCTGTAACCTTTGTCAATTTGTTGCATGGTTTATTACATTTCTTAATCCCAGAAAGTTTCTGGGTGCTTAAAATGATATTTTAGATACAAATATTTGATTCAGATATTTTCATGAAATTTAGATATCCTTAATAATATAAATTGAGAAAGTTACGCTCGCTAACTCTGTTGTCTAAAATTTCTTGCTAGCTTTCCCTTTTAGCTTAAAACTGGAAGTTAAATATGTGTTAGGCACTGTGAGTCCTTTTGACTGATTTCTTGGGAGCCTTTTAGTCTGATCTTTATGTTTCCCTGGGATTTATGTCTTATCTGGAGTATATCTTCATGTTCCTTGGAAAATAAGAGAATATATCTTCATGTTTATTTCTCTGGATTGCAGATCAACCTTTTGTTTCTTGAGAAGTTCTTATGCGATGTTTCAATGTCCAGGTTAAGGGTATGACAAGTGATTTTGGGGAGGATATGCATTGTCAGTTCCTTGAAATTATTCGTATACTGTTGGACTCCTATAATACTGCTGGGTCTCAGGTACTCTTTAACCTAAACAATAATGTTTTCATTTAACGATAAGTAGCTATTCAGTTTGTTGCCTCTAATTTGTGGGTTATTTCTTGTTCTATCACATTGTTATGAATAACCTAACAAGGCATGTAAAGTAAAACTGTAAAAAAAATGTTTTTGTATCTCGTAATAAACACCTGGGAATTTCCCCTGATATGTTCTCTTCCTTTTTTTTTTCATTATGCCTGTTATGCAAAATCTTGCATTCATCTTTGACCAAAAAATAATTTTAGATTCATCTTCTTAATGTCCCACTTGGAGACATGTCAAATGATTCTGTAGTACAAAAATGGTTGCAAAATATGCTTGTTAGAGTAGAAAATTTGTTATTAATTTTAAGTTAGTGTTAGATGTATTCTACTTTGTTATAAATGTGATCTTTTCAAATGTAGTCAGGACGATACCATATGTGCTCAAAACTTAAGAAAATTTACCTTTTCACTTTCGTGAGCTTGGAAAAAGACAACAGGTTTATGTATTCAATTTGTCAATTGTTTTTTCACAATGCTTTAACTTGATTAAGACAGTTGGAATCTCTTCCATGTATGGCTTCTTCGAGTTTCTACTTCATTTGCTTAAGTACCATCAGTACTTCATCTTATATTAGTCAAAGTTCTTTTCCAAAAAAAAATATTAGACATAGATATATTGTTATTTAGTTTATTCTCATGCATCTAGCTGTTTCTTAGGCTTGAAAAATTATCGAAGAGTAGTGTTAACAACACTAGGATGTCTGAGCATAATGTGAGCACCAACCAGTCAATATATTAATTATCTCAGTATCTTTGCTAAGTGGATAGCTCATAGCTGTGACACTCATCAAGACACTGTATATTATTGTTATGGCATTCTTTGACCAGGAACACTTTTAAAACCATCCCTTCATTTACTAGTAGTTTATTTCATGAACAAAGTAGGTAATGCAATTTTCTAATAGCAATATATAAAACTATCTAGATAAGTTTGATTTCTTCGAATTTATCAGACAATATATATTACATTTTTCACCTTTGTCGATAGAAATGCAGAATTTGTTAAACAAAGAATAATTACACTAACAAGGTAATAAGCATATCACAAATCATATGTTTCTAACCTCATGTGATTGTCCGTATTCTTGGCTACTTGGTAAAATGAAAAGAAATACCTTCAGTACCTCAATCTGCTTTGCTGATTATCACTTTTTTTATTGTAGACATTCCGTATACTCTTGTTTGTTTCAACTTCCTTTTATTTCTCACTATGCTTCCAGAATTTTGTGAAACATTGTAATGATAGTAAAGTCGTCGCTAATGTTTTTGTCCAATGAAAAACTCCTCTCTTTCCTGATGATTCAAACTCCTAAAACAAAATTTGCGTGTCATTAGATATTTCTTCATAGTTAACACCATTATTCTTCTTTCTAAAAAAAACACCATTATTCTTAGTCTAGTTAATCTTAAGATTGATGTTTGGTTTCTTGTGTTGCCATTGGCATCTCCGACCAATTCAGGTTTATTGATGCAGGTAAAAATTGAATGTTCTTTTTGTATTTGATAATTTTTCCTGGTTGTGATTGTTGGAAATCTGAAATTAGCTTGTAAGGGTTGTCTTATCCTTAGTCTTTTTCATATTGTTTCTGAGTCTTTTCTGAATTTACCATCTAAATTCTCATGAAAACTATGTAATGCAGAGAGATGCCATTGTTGAGATCTTCTATGAAAAGCATCTCGATCAGTTGATAGATGTTATTGCAGCCTCTTGTTCTCCAAACATCTCTTCAGTAACTACCAAGTCATATACTGCTGGTGTGAGAGCTAAATATGAAGGCATGATTAAGCCCGAAATTTTGTCCAACGTCTGTGAACTTCTTTGTTTCTGTGTGATCCACCATCCATACAAGATAAAGTAAGTAATCTCTACTGTCCCTACGTTGTCCATTTTTGTTGATCAAGTTTGTTGATTATTATTGTACTTGTTGTATTTGTAGGAGCAACTTTCTTATGAACAATGCCATAGAAAAGGTGTTGTTTCTAACACGTCGGAGAGAAAGATATCTAGTGGTGGCAGCTGTTCGTTTTATGCGCACTGTCATATCTCGCAATGTGAGTACATGTGTTGCTGGTAAAGAATTTCATTCTTTAAAGACCATCCTCGCAACATGGGCATGTGTTTGTGGGGGGAAGAGATATGGTATCTGCTAATTGATCTACCTTCTATATTCTACCTAATAAAAGTTGCTTTACAACTAGTTTATGTTTTTTGGAAAGATAAAAGGGCAACTAAGTAATTTGTCTAGGCTGTTGGGTTTTGTTATTGAGCCAGGCTTGAGTTAGGCTACTAACATTTGAGCTCTTTTTATTTCTAGTTTAACTAAATCCAAGCGACTAAACATTTTCTTCGGAGCAAAATTGTTGACTGGTTAAACCAGTTTGAATTCTTTTGTGTGAGCTCAGTTCTCTAGTCGCTGGCAGAGTTTCAAACTTTAAGAGTACACGAAAATAGACTCCTAATAATCAATGCTTAGTATCAGACAAGCAAGTTGCATTTCTTTTCTATTGTTGATTCTAAAAAAACAGTGACATTGACTTTGTGATGAACGTCCAGTGATGGAGATTGTCCAGGTGTTTCTTTTCCTTCTCTTATTATTGACTTTGCAAGTTTCTCCAACGGAAAGGAAGAAAGTTCTTTTATTTTCTGAGAACTGGAAGAAAGTTCTCGGTGCCTAGTGATCAACCCTGTAGTGCTCCATTGAAGAGAAAAGAAAAGCAGTGATGAAATAAATGAGGCTCCGTGTTGAGATATCAAAGGTTTTATCACCGAGGTTGAGATTGTTGGTGAAGATTTCAGAAGTGACAAGATGGTCGGCTTCTCCTTTGGGTAGAGGAGGATCAGATCAATGGAAGATTGGATGAGGAACGAGGAAACTAAAGATCATGGATTGATGAGAAGTAGCTGTGTTTTTCTCCTCATCCTGGATAAAAACTCAACAAAAAGATGGATAGTCGGCTCCACAATTGGATAATTTAATTTGACGGCTAAAATGAAAACATGATATGCATTTTGACAATAACTATCAAAATTTGAGCCCTGCTGTAATTACTCGGTCATTGCTTGTTATGGAATCTATCCAAGCTCAAGCTGAACCCAACTTCAGCTAAGATCAATTGGCAAGTTGTTCGTCTGATACAATATAAAAGTTGACCTTTAGATAATAAGTGGAGTGAATGGAACATCAGACTGAAGGCGGATTCCGGTGGCACAAACGATAGGTTAAAGGTGCCGTGATATCTTATTCATCCCAGTGTCATTTGGAGTTAACCAGCTTGGCTTCAGCTTAGTCTATTTAACTTCTAGAAAATTGGGTCAGGGAGTTACTGTTTGAATGCTTGTTTCTCATGGATTTACTGTTGGAATGCTTGTTTCTCAGATAATGTAGATTGCTGGTTCATTCTTGAGTTGGTCCTTCCTTTTTTGAGGAACAAAAGGATGGTTAACCAGGGTTGTTAACCATCCATATCGTCATTAGTTTTTGTAATATAAAAGTTACAGCTAATTATTGAAAGATTTTACATTAGGTATGTCCATTCATTAGTCAGCCTTGAGATATGATTCAAGATGTTCTCAGCATAAACTCGGTCTCCTTGGAATATCACATTGTTTCTTTGTAGCCATAGAGCCCATAAGGTGGCCAGTACCACTGCTCGTTCCCTCCTGGATCTGTAATTGATTGTGACCCCATCATTACCGCCTCTTCTGAATGATAAGTTGGTTCTTTTAATGTCGTACCATCTGTTGAAACACAATTCTATGCCGTTCTTGATAACTTTTGATTGCAAGTTATCTTTTATGCATACCTAATGGAACGTTGTTTCTATTGGTCCCGATTTTAAGTATCCTAACTTATTAAGTTATTCATCAATTTTGTATGTTCAGGATGAACAACTTATTCGCCATATCATTAAGAACAATCTCTTGAAACCAATTGTTGAAGCTTTCATTGAGAATGGCAATAGATATAATATGCTGCATTCAGGAATCCTAGAACTTATGGAGCATATTCGAAAGGTAGTGTTATTACTTGAATTTCTTTGTTTGCCCCTCCCCCCACACCTGTCACAAAAGTAATCATGTTTCACCTATACTGCAATTTTTGTAGGATCATAAATCCCTAGTCATGTATATAGTTGAAAGTTTCTGGGATCAGCTACTGAAGTTTCAGTCTCTAGCTACTATTCAGGGCCTGAAAATTAAATATGACCAGGTATGTGTGTTTAAAGGACCAGCAATCTACAAACTTAGAAAAGCTTGTATGGCTTGCTGATACAAGTGTGAGATCTTGTAATCGATAGAACCTAATTTCTGGTATGTTGATTTCTTAGCAGACAATGGAGAATCCTGAGACTAAGAACATTGGTACCGTTACAGATTCCCGTAAAAGGGTTGAGGTGCGTGCTCTAGAAAAGGAGGAGGAAGACTACTTTAATGAGGATAGGTAAGTTTTGGTAATCATTTTCGTGCTTAACTATGACACTGTTCAAATGTGTTTCTCATGTTCCTCATTGTCTAATTCTTGTTTAGTGACGAAGATGACTCTGGTGGGCAATTACCTCAGACCCGGAACCAAAATGCACGAAAAGCTTTACCTAATGGAACAAAAGCTAATTATCCATCTGTGAGGTATCTTTCCCCATGATATTATTATTTGCCAAAAATTGTCTGATGGTATTCTAGATTTCTCAGTATTGCAAGGCAAACATGTTCATTTTCTTGATGTAAAATGTGCAATTTCAAGACAGGATGAAAATCTCTTTTATCATGTGTACTTGACGTTTGAACATGTTTATGACTTTTAGGCCTGGATCTGTTGGACTTGTTGATTATGACGATGATGAGGATGATGATGATTATAATCCACCACCAAAGAAGCCTGAAGCTTCTGTTGACAATGATGATAATGAATCTTTTCCAAAGGTCAAACGTAAGTTAGGTTCTTCCTCAGACTGCAAAGATGAGAAGCTTGAAGTAACGAAGAAACAAAAGTTGGATGTACGTGTAAACATCACTACTTCGACTCTGAACAGCAGTAACAGCAATTCATCCTCAAATATGTCACCGTCACGTGGTTTTAAGTCAGGAACTGAAGCCGATGGTGAATTTAATTCAAGTAATAGTGAAAACAGATCTACAAGCCCTCATCCATCTACTAGTCTGTCAGATCTAAAAGACATTAGACATTCAAGTGGTACTGACTGTCCTACAGCACCACTCGACAGTCCGCCACCTGATAAGGTTGTGAATGGCAAGGATGTTCCTGGTTCAGAACCATATTCAGTACGATGAACATGTAGATCAGCTTATTTGTTGAGTAATTTTTTCAGTGGATGAGTGAACTAAAGCACCATATGGCAGGTTCTTGTGTTTCAAAAGGAGAAAAAAGAAGAACCAGGAAATGCTCATGTGATGACTCGAGGTTGCAATTCAGATCTGTACATTCAATCTTCTGCCAGCTTTAGTTTATTCAACCAGTGCCATAATCCAACAGCAAGAATTGCAGACAAACTGACATCAAGCTGCAGCGTGTAAAACACATGTTCACTTGTAAAAACAACCATGACTTGACTCATCCTATGAGTTAAATGACGATTACAACTCCTGCCCCTTCACAAAAAAATTTTGTGGGACATCTGCTTAATTGTTATTGTAGAAACAGCTAGGATATTAACTTACCTGGATGCTAAATATTAATCATTTTAGGCAAAAGGGCAATGTTGATTTGTTCGAAGCATTGCAGTTGCCTTCGTTGCAGTTTAAAACCTGAAGTTACATATCAATTATATTCTATTATTCTGCTCGTTCTGAGCTCTCTTTTTTCTTTCTTTGTGGACTGTCTAGAACAATAATGTTGTTAATCAGCAGAAGAATTTGAAATGAGGACATTGTATATGAGTGGAAAGGCTTTGGAAGTTTTACGGCATGCAGTGATATGATTAGTATTTGTTGCCTATTTTTCTTTTCACGAAGCACATTTTAGATGTTATAGATTTTGGTTATGGTTTATAGCTGTGTGGGCTATTTTGTCAGCAAAGTGGTGCTTACACTAGTGTAAGTTTGCATAGTTCAATTATTTTTTGTTTTTTAAGGGCACGTTACCCTCTGGCTAAGTTTAAACCATCTTTTCGTTTTTAATAAACGATTGAAGTTCGACATATGTATCGATTATGGAAGACGAAAAAGGAAAAAAAATTAAGATTGAAAAGAGATCACTAAGGCGAAGACAAGGTCAAAGTTGCAACTGAGCCACAGCAGAAATCGTAGCAAGCTGCAACCGTCTCTGGGAGGAAGAATGAAAAAAAAGGCTTAATGATACAAGCATGGCATCAAAACCACTTGAAGAGGAGTCCTCCATGGGCTGCAAAGAACGGAGCCAGCACCAACGACTCGACGGCCATGAGCTTGATCAGGATGTTGAGGGATGGGCCTGAGGTGTCCTTGAGAGGATCACCGATCGTGTCGCCGATCACGGCAGCCTTGTGAGGGTCCGACCCCTTGGGACCAAGCGACTTGGCATGCTCAGAAGCCCCTGCCTGCAGTGGCATTGGTAACCCACCCATCAGAAAAAAAGAAAAAGAAAAAAACGCCACAAATGCTTCAGGGTCATAAGATTCAGCATTCAGATCATATCGAACTTGTATGCTTGAACCCCGCACTTGTTGATATATCATATATGTCCGATTAACCAGTCTGGATAAGTGCGATTACATGGATGCAAATATACTAAGCATATTGTTCTATGTGATCATGTCCATGCATCACACAACACAATCTTACCTCTATATACTTCTTTGCGTTGTCCCAAGCTCCACCGGTGTTGGAAGCTGAAATAGCAACCTGCATGGGAGTTGCTTAAGGTTTGTACAGGGGCATTGACATAAACAAAATCTAAAAAAAAGGTTAATGATATGATACAAATATGCGCATGCATTAATCAGTACTTATTTGCAGTACCTGCACACCAGAAACCAGTGAGCCGGCAAGGACTCCCGCGAGAGTCTCGACGCCAAAGAAGGTTCCGGCGACGAGGGGGGTGAGCATGACGAGGGCGCCTGGGGGAATCATCTTCCTGAGCGAAGCGTCCGTGGAGATCTTGACGCATTTGGCGTAGTCCGGCTTTGCGCGGCCTTCCATGAGGCCCGGAATGGCGTTGAACTGCCTGCGGACCTCCTCCACCATCTTCAGAGCCGCGCTGCCGACGCTCTTCATGGTCATGGCGGAGAACCAGTAGGGGAGCATCGCCCCCACGATCAGGCCTATGAACACCCGCGGCGTCAGCACGTTCACGGTTTCGATTCCTGCTCTGCTCACGAAGGCCCCGAACAGTGCAAGGGACACGAGCGCTGCCGAGCCTATGGCGAAGCCCTGATCAAGAAAGAGTTTGAATCATACATCATGTCAGACAGTGAACTGTACTACATGATCGATGTCTTGCTGAAGACGTTTGCGTAGGTGTACCTTGCCAATGGCAGCAGTGGTGTTGCCGGCAGCGTCTAAAGCATCGGTCCTCTTGCGGATCTTGTGGCTCATCCCGGCCATCTCGGCAATGCCGCCAGCATTGTCGCTTATGGGTCCGTATGCGTCGATGGTGAGCCCGGTGGCGATCGTGCTCAGCATTCCCAGCGCTGCAACAGCGATGCCGTACATTGCAGCCAAGCTGAAGCTCACGTAGATGGCCACGGCAATGGCGAATATGGGAATGATCACGGACTTGTATCCCAGAGCCAATCCGAATATGACGTTGGTTGCAGCGCCTGTTCTGCAAGAATCTGCCACTGCTTGAACTGGTCTGCAAGTTTCAGAAAGGACAGAAGCAAAGAAATCTTAGCAAATTACATGATTTTGGTGTTGAAGCTGTAAAAATGATTGCTTACTTATAGGCATTGCTGGTGAAGTACTCTGTGATGTAACCAATGACAAGCCCTGCCCACAATCCAACAGAGACGCAGAAGAAGAGGTGCCTGTGCCAATTCATTTGAAAGCACACAGAGTTAAAATGTTTTCTGCATGATTTGGCCAATTCAAAAACAGATATATGTATTTACCAATTCTTCACAGTCTTCTCTTTCCCAAAATTGAAGATGGTGAACTTGGACGGCAGAGCAACATAGCTGACAATGGCAATGCCTCCGGTCATCAGAACTGTGGAGATGAGAATTTGCCGTTTCAGCGAAGGCTCAATCTGTTTGACGCTCTTGATCTCGAAGAAGTCGGTCGCGAACAAGGTCGTAAACAGGCAGACAATGATCCCCATTGAGCTTATAAGGAGTGGATACAACATGGCGGCGAGGTCGTGGTTGCTGCCGAATGAAGATATTGCACCAACGAACAATGCTGCACAGGATGATTCGGCATATGATCCGAACAAGTCAGAGCCCATTCCAGCGATGTCTCCTACATTGTCACCAACGTTATCAGCAATGACCTGAATTCAGCATACAAAGTGTCAATGCAGACTTCTTAAGAATCGTTCAAGTAGTGATGTCATTCAGGATCAAGAAATGCAATCTGAAATGTGCAAGTGCCATAGTTTTTCTTTGAAGAACTAACCGCAGGGTTTCTCGGGTCATCTTCCGGGATGTTTCTTTCGACTTTTCCAACAAGATCAGCGCCAACATCTGCCGCTTTGGTGTATATGCCTCCTCCAACTCTACCGAAGAGTGCCATTGAGGAACCACCAAGTCCATAGCCAGTGATGGATTCATACAGGCCTTCCCAATCATCTCCATAGTACAACTTGAACAAATTGATGGCTATGTACAAGACTAATAGTCCATTAGCAGCGAGAAGGAAACCCATCACAGCTCCAGACCTGAAAGCTGCAATGAATGCTCTTCCGACACCCTTTCTTGCTTCCAGAGTTGTTCTGGCATTAGCATAAGTTGCGATCTTCATCCCGAGGAAGCCCGAAAGAACGGAAGTAAGAGAGCCGAGCAGGAAAGCCACGGTACTGAAGACAGCATTTGCCAAGGCCGGCTTGCACATCTTGTCCTTGTTATAGGTGCAAGGCTCACTATTTTTGCTGAAGCTTTTAACTGAGCCCAGGAAGAGGAAGATGATCAAGCCAAATAGAACCATGAATACTGCAAGGTACTTGTATTCGGTTATCAGAAATGAAGTTGCCCCTGAAATAATAACATTGTTGTTCAGGAAAATTTCGAGAAGTTACAATCACATATGGATAAATATATATTCGAATACAGTTCCTTTTCCCTCTCTCTTTATATAAAGTATGAAAGTAGAGTTTACAGCAGGCCAAGCAGATATCTGAATTGGCTCTTATGTCAATTATTCTTCTTGCAATACTTTTCAAGTCATCTGTGATGCTATCAATCTTTGGAAACCCTGATAATGACTAGCTAGTGAAAACATGTTTCAGAAATGTTTTGAAGAAAATTTCTGATTGTTGTTCAGCTTTAGTTAATGATATTGCTTAGAAGTATATTTTATGCTTCTGCACTATTTATTGTGTATAGATAGATATTCAACATCAAAGGAAGACCATGCATACAAGGTATCAATAATAAGTTTCTAATTAGCTTTAGGCCATAACAGTACATATATGATTCTTCAATAAACATTTCAGAAATAAGGAAAGAGCATCAGAAACTTATCGGAATTTCCCACCGAACAAAAAGAAAAAAAAAATGGAAGCATGTCAGCGTCACCAGAAGAGTAATGAATTAATGTAAGATAAAGTCGGAACATGGAGGAAGATGACAGCTAGATTAAAATTTAATGGTTGAACCATTATCAATCTTCTAATTGATTTTTATGCTTTTAAGTAATGAGACATAAACATCAGAGGTGAAAATTTTTCATATAAAATAAACTTGTCATCAATTAACAAAGGTTTGTTTTTCAGATCAGCTTCAGACGCTCAAATGAATTATCAAACTACGGATAGTATATATGTTGAAGAAATGAATTGGAAAGAAAAAAAGAAACAGTTGAAATAAATAGGAAGTAGAATAAAAGAAAATAACAGGCAAGATTTAACCTGGAAATAATTGGTCATAGACCTTCTTACTTTCTCTATAGATGGTTATGCTTTGATATTAACAACTACCAATGATTGAAGTACTAATTATGCCTTAAGCAGCTTGAGAGAGAGAGAGAGAGAGAGAGAGAGTGCACTGTATATGTTTAAAACAAGAATAACAGCACAGAAAGATTAATTTTGCAGCACAAAAAGATGACAATTTGGAACTCATTTCCTGTAAAAATATTACATGCCAGGGAAGGAAGCAGAAGCACACACCAACAGAGATAGCGTTCTGGATCTCAGCGCACTTGGCGACCATCGTCGGACCGTCAGCTCCCTCCTCCTCCCCCTCCCCCTCCTCCTCGTCGACGTCGCCATGGCCGTTCTCCTGTGAAGAAGAATGGGCGCCCGAGAACTTGATTTTGGACACCAAGAACCACTGCAAGAGGGCGAAGCCGATGCCGATGATCGCGGCGAGGGGGATCAGGACCTGCGTTAAGGCCTCCCCCAGCACTCCCATGTCCTCTCCTCTCCTCTCCTTGGAAGCAAACACAAAGATATCTGTCTACCTCAAGAACTGCCTGTGTAGAACCGTTCTGAAGAAGAGCTGGTTGTGGTCTGGTGCTATTTAAAGCAGTTGGTAACCAACCAACTTTTTAAGTGGATTTTGGAGGGAAGAAGAAGAAGAAAAAAAAACTGCCTTTTTTTTTCTCTTTTCAAATTCTCATCTTTATTTATTATTTTTTGTATGTATGTTTCTCTCTCTCCAATTATATAATTCATAAGCTTCTCCATCCTGTGATTTGAACCTGGTTTTGATTGCTTTAAAGCGTGAATTTTAAGCGAGATGCATCATGTACTCATTCAAACAAATTATAAGAATGTCCACCTGAATATTCTTCTGAAATATACATGTTATATGTAACTTGTTATATAACCTAAGTGCTGATCATGTTATATAATTATCTGCTACCTTATAAGAAGCATATGCATGATGTTGATAGATATTTATGGTTTTTTTACATTGATTAATTTCGTGAGGAAGATCGATATATTAAATCTTGGCTACTTTTTAGAAAATAAAAAAAAATTCAAAGAAAAATATTTATATACATATATATGAAAAGAGAAGAAAATTGTTTGAGTATGTAGTTACGTTCATGCATGTATTAGCTTTGAACATGAGGCATTAATTATAATTGTGGAGTATAAGTGATCAATACGTAACTTCTACTGATAGGAAATCACGCACTTAACAAATAATATATAAAAAACTAATTGCTTTACAGTTCATTCATAACATGTGTATATATTCATAAAGAATTTAAGTCTAGCCAAAGGTTGCGATATTTATTTTAGTTATGTGTATAGAAGAGAGAATTAAGTGGCAGAAAAATATATGCCTGCATGACTTCTTCAAGTAAAATTATGACTTCAAGTTAGAGGTGTAAGTAAAAAAAAAAACGAAAAATAAAAAAACTAAAAAACTGATTGGGAGGGTTTTTCAGATTCTAAAAAATTGGGCGATTTTTAAATTGAAAAAAAAATTGAGGAGCTCGATGAAGACCTAAATAATTAAAATTCTATATATTATATTTCAAATAGTTTCAATATATATATATATATATAAAAAGTTACTCAATTAATATAAAAATATATGAATAAATATTAAAAAATATTTTTTAAATTTTAATTTATGAATTATAATATATTTTAATATTATTATAAAAAATATGTAGCACACTTATACATAAAATATTAACACTTTCTGTACAACTGAACAATATTCATTTTTTTTACATAAAATGTTGTTAGTTTAGAGTCGCTACACAATACACTAAAAATGTGCTATACATTTTTTGTCCCTTATTATAAATATAAAATTAATAAAAATATAGGGGCATAAAAAACTTATCCAATGAAATTTGATTAGTTATTTTTATTCACAAAAAGCCACCCGAAAATATACATATTCATTCAAAAATAATATGCGAGGGCAAAAAATCGTGTCTCTTAAATTAAAAAAAAAGTAAATAATTTGATCACGATTGAATAATTCGATAATCATAATTTTAATTAAACTCATTATTTAATAAATGGAATCAATTATGAAATGAAATCAATCAACCACATAAAGAATAGTTCTATGGATGTAGTGCGATGTGTATATATTCTTTACTTTCTTTAATGTATATAGTGTTATACACCGAATGTAAAATGTGCTTTAGGTTATCGTTTTATCTAATATTTATCTTTATGTAAAGATGTTGAAACTATCATGAAGATCCAAAAATCAATGGAATCGACATTGAAGCATGCAAAGAATTAGCTTCTGGTTTTGTTGCTGAATGATGATAGTTAAGTAATTAGAAACTTAATTTTGATGATGTCGCGTGGTCAGAGAAGGAGTAGAATCTATGACAAGCTTAACTTTTTTTAAAAAAAAAACTGAAAACGTATAGGATTACTTTGCAGTAGGGTTGAATTTTTCAGCAAACTTCTCTGACACTTAAATTAATTAGGCAGCCTACGAGAATTAATTAACTAAAAAATGATAAATATTAATAGTTAAAAATATGCCCTACGAATATCAAATTAGTTAAATATTAATAGTTTTAAATATCAATAAGTCCTTAATTATCATTGAAAAGATAAGATAAAAAGAAAAGAGACAAAACTTATTTAATATTGTGAAAAATGTATGAAATAGATTAAAAATATTAATATTAATAAAATAAATAAATATCAAAATAAAAGGGATATATTAACTCATTTGGTCCTCATTCAGTTTTCTAATTAGAATTTTGAATAATTTTAATTTATTTCGATGATTTATGCGTATAAGTAAAAAACTACTTCATACGTGACCTTATATATACGACTTTGGAGTTATTTTAACGCTCGGAATTAATTAGTTAAACTTCTTATAATAAGCGGTTTGAACCATATAGTATCTAAACAACTTTAGGGAAAAAAACTTAATTGATACTCTAATATATAACTATATTAATTAGAAACTATTGAGCTTTAACATCACGTTAAATTCCACCGGAAGAAAAAAAAACGCATAAAAAAGATTAAGCATGCAATTAAAAATCCAAGAAAGAGAACATTTTGCATATCTAGATTATGACCAATACTTATTACTTTGGTTAGCTTTAATCATACACACTTTATTAATTATAACTAAATAACGTATGCACGTACATACAAATATATAATTAATGACCACAGTATCTATAAAAGAATCCACCTGGTGGATCTTCTTCAAGTGGTTTAATTGACAATATGCTACTAGCTTTAACTTTAGTGGTATATACATTAGTATATTTTTATTATAACACATGTAGCACATCAGAAAGTAAGGACAATTTTTATATAAAATATTTTGATCATTGTTTACTTGTATAACTACACATTCATTTTTTCTATATATATATATATATATATATATATATATATATGTTTTCTAAAAGAAAAGAATTTCTAATTAAGTTATTATTACTATTATTATTATTTTAAAAACTAGAAACATGCATCATAAAGAAAATACGAAATTAAAGTAGAGAAGATCGAATATGAAATATCCTAATAGACAAATAAGATTGATCATTGAATGCTAGTGCTACCACCACGTTCTCATAATTCTTTTTTTCTTTAAGTTATTGCTACAAGTGGTTTTCCTTTCAATTACTTAATGATGGATAGTTAATGGTTTATTTGTTATCTTGTTCCGGAATCAAGGGGCCATTAATTAACCACAAGACTGTTACTTGATGTTTTAGTTTAACTAATTTGGTCTTTAATTGATTACTGTTGAACATTCTTAGGAGTGGATTTCAGTGGGCGAAAACATCTCTTTAATGTAATCAATGTAGCAAAGTGAAGTAAGAATCTCTCCACATGCACGATCAAGTTTTGGTTGCTCAATGGATTAGCGGGTTTAAGGCCTTGTTTGGCTGGGAGCGTTATGCCCTTCAAGAGACATGGAACGCTGATAAATAGCGTTTAGACTTTATATCAAACAAGGCCTAAGTCATGAATTGAAAAGTTTGAAGAACTTATGAGTTTATAAGGCTTTATCATTTTGCTCTTGTTTAAAAGTTAAATTAGTCAAATATTAATAATTTTAAATAAAAGTGTGTCTTGACACAAAAAAATAACTCTTTAATATGCTTGATGGATAAAAAAATTCCTACTAAAGTTTGTGGAGGTCATATGAATTAGTAGCCATTTTCTTCTTTTTTTTTCTTTTCGTAGTGAACAAAATTGGCCACCAAACAAATAGGTCATTGGCTACGGGAGGATTAAGTCTTAATTAATTAATGCACTAGTGATCCATCCATCTATCTCTAAGTAATTATATGCATTATAATACACTGTTAGCCTGCTAAAGATACCACTTTTTAGCTCCTTGTTCATTCCAAGAGGCCTTTGAGCAACAAGTATAATGCATATGTATAAAGATCAAACACTTTATCTTATTTTATTTGGATAAAAGTCTCATGTATATATACATATATAGGAATAATGTACAACTATATATAATAAAGGATTAACTGTTGTACAACTAGTACAATCAATATTTTTTTTGGGAAAAAGAAATATGTGACGCACTTATACATAAAGTAATGACTCTGTACAAATAAATAATGTTCAAAATTTTTATATAGAAAGTATCGTTACTTTCTGATGTGCTACACGCACTGCACTAAAAATGCACTACACGCTCTCTACCCCTTTTTTTATATTTGGCAATTTTGACATTTAACATTCTAGACTCTAGAATATTGAGTGTCAAAACTTCTTAGCACTTAACCAAATATAGGCCTAATTAATTATGTGAATCAGATTTAGGCATCCAATGATCCTTTTTTAAAAAAAGAAATAATTTGCTAAAGTTTTTAAAAAGTTAACAATAAGAATTATATACTCAAAAATAAAAAAAAAGTTGCACCTTGCATTTTTTTTTTCCATTAATGTAACATTCCTTTTTAGCATCCAATGAGTGACCACATACATGATGACCATGTACCGTGCCTTCGGCAAAGGAATCTGAATCTCACACCATTTAAGATCTCTTTTTGTACATATTGAACTCTGGACATTTTTACAAAATAAGGCATTCATAAAAGTTCTGATATGAACAAAAGCCATGTAAGCATTCTCTTATGAAAGCAAAACTAAAAAAATAATTATGAGAATATAAATATAAACTATTAATCATCTTGACAACTTATATCATTTTTATATTTATATTCTTAACATAATTTTATGAAGAGCAGCCTCCTGTTGGAAAAAGATGATTTCACTACTCTGTGTTGTGAGATATCTCCTCTAGAACATCATGATGGGGCAGTGATGACACAGGTAGAAAAAGGCTAATGCTATCTATCAAAGAAGCCACTTCAAAAGCAAACATTCCATGTGATGAGAAGAAAGGAGCAAACACCTCTGGGTAAACAACCATGAGCTTGATTAGAATATTGAGAGATGGGCCAGATGTGTTCCCAAGGAGGTCATTATCAGTGTCACCTATGATTGAGGATCATATCCCTTTGGCCCTAGTGATCTTGCATGCTCAAGCACCTGCCTGTTGAGAAGAAACCATCCATTAGTTGGAACAAAGGTTGCTGTGGAATAACTTCCATTCCACAGTGGACTTCTCCTTTCAGTGGCATAAGAATGATGACTCATGTTTTACCAAAACAGTCATGTCCTAAAGAATGCACATCAAGAACTATTGCATTGTGGCATAAAACATAATAAAAAAGAAGAAGAGATACAAGAAAAAAATGCTAGAATTTATGACTTTGATCAACTGCTCAAAATAACATTTAATCTACCTCAATGTATTTCTTTGCATTATCCCAAGCAACAACACTGTTGGAAGAGACAGCTACCAACACTAATAGGTTATAAAGAATTCGCTCCTTCAAGTAAAGGCTAAAAGTTCAAGAGTAACCCTGAGTTCTTGGCAGCTAAAGTTTTCTAAACATGTATCAGAAGCTAGACAATATGCACCTGCATACAAGAAAGAGTTTCTGCCCAGAAATAAGGTCCAGAAAGCACCGGACTGAGCATAACCAGTGCACCAGTTGGAATAATCGCTTTAGAAAAGCACATACGGGCGATCTTGACACATCTTGCATACTCTGGCTTTGTCCTTCCATTCATGAGGTAAGGAATTGGATTAATCTGTTAATGAACTTCTTCCCCCAGGCAAACAGAAACTCTGCTGATACTCTTAATGGTCGTCGCAGAAAAGAGAACTAGTACATGACATGGCACCAAAATTAATCAAACAAAACCCATGCATCCAAATTTTGCTGTTAAATAATCTCTGATTAGAGAGGCGCCAAACAGTAGAATGGACACAAGAGCTGCAGATCCAACTGCAAATCCCTAATATTAATATAAAAAAAAACATGTCAGACTGCTTAGTAGCAAGAAAGAAACATCTAACATCCAGCTTGTTTATGAGAAATTAGAAACATATCAGGAGTTTCTTGCTGAAAGCTTAACACCATAGGAAATTGAGAAACCTAGCCATGTTATTGAAGTGATACTAGAGATCTTTTCACCTATTTCCTATGTGTAATCGACTTAAGAACATAGCCATGGATCTAATAAACCATTTCCTAACATATTTAGATATTTGAGACAAGTCTTTCACATAGCCTGCTGATGGAAGCAGTTGTATTATCAAAGCATTCCTCGTCTCTCAGGGAACATGTGGCTCATGGCAATTCCAAGAGCATTATTGCTTATGGGGCCATAAGTATAAATTGCAAGAGTAGTCCCTATTATACCAAAAAGGAAGTGATAAAGATTCCATAAAAGGAAACAAGGCCGAAGCTCATATAAATCGCTGCAGTAATTGTAAATGTGGGAAGAATGTCAGGTTTGTACCCTAAAACAAATCCAAAAGCAAAGCTGGCCACTGCATCTGTTTGGCATAAATCTGCAACATCTTGAACTGGCCTGCAAAACTGATCAGAACTATTGTCAAGATCACTGCCTTTAACTTTTTGTTCCTGCAGAAGAAAAAAGAAAGAAAGGAAATTGTGCTTCCTCCATAATCAAAATTCACTGTCAATGCAGCTAACTAATGAACATCACTTGCATAATATTCTGTAGCATATCCGTTTGCAAGCCCAGTTCATAGGTGCATACCATCAGATTACAACATCGAGTACTGTAAGTAATTCCGTTATTGCAATAACATAAACCCATAAATGACTTCTCAATGGCAATAAATGAAGCGGGTAAAGTTGGCAAGCAGTGCAACAATACTGATAGAAACAATGCCCAAAGTCATGAGGATTGCAGAGATGACAATCTGTTGTCTCGGCGAAGGCTAAATCCCACCAATGCTATTTCAAGTGATTCAAGATTAGCTTCAAAAGATTACATAAATGGTATTCTATTGCATAATATCAAAACTTGATTTGATATGTACCATTTCTGGCGACTTATTTTTCCGATTACAAAGGGAGGTCCATGACCTGATCATTTCTGGCGACTTTTATAACTTAGTCTCGCAGCAGTACAAAACAGCCAGAGAACAGTTCAGTTTTAAACACACATGTTCTTAACAATATATATTTTTGTTGAGATGGACTTTGCTTTTATTTAAAGTAGAGTTCGATTACAACAAGAAATATGGATTGCAGAAATAAATCAGGTCAAAGAGGCACATCAAAATCTGCCTAATAGATGCTGATTTTTCCTTACTTTTGTCCTAAAATCTCTAAAGTAAAACAACTCCAAAATTTCTGAAGGATCAAACTATATTCCTATAATCTAACTCTGGAACCCACAACTTTATAAATCAGACAAAAACCATAACAAGAAAAGATTGGATCCCACTGTGCTGAAAATAACACTCTAAGACAGAAACCCGCTGTTCAGGAAACGGCATTCATGAGCGTTAGCTTACAGAAGCTGCCTTTTGCCATATGCACAGGGTTCACTACTAACGCCAAAACCATTCACTGATCTAAGCAGGAAAAAAATAACAGTGCCACATATGACCATGAACATTTCGAGATACTTAGTAATATTGAAGCAAAATGCAAAGTAGTGCAACAAAAATTGCAATAAGAATCGAAATTTCATGGCAAAAAAGATAACTTTTTTAGGTAAAAGGGAGCAAAGCCGACCTACGGTATACATCATTCTGCATCCATGCGCAGTTGGCGATCATATCCGAACCGAGTCGCTTCCTCCTCTTCTTCTCATTCTCCGCCCGGTCTCTTGGACTCCGGCCACAATGAACCACTGCAACAGAGCGAATCCAATCTCAGCGGCCGCCATGGAAGGTATCGATACCTCGGCCGTGGCGTCCCCTGTGGAGGCCATGATGCTTTAAACTTCTTCTCCTGAGCAGGAGGAGAGGGAAAAGACCTTTTGGCGAAGAGGAGTTTAATTTCGAAGCCATTTTTATTTTTTGTTTCTGTTTTTGTTTCTTGTTTTTTTATCGTTTGTAACTTGTTTCCGAATATATATATATATATATATATATATATATATATATGAGAAAAATGAGAATGTATAGCAATTTGCTATACGGTCTATGCATCACATGATTTGATCTATTAATTTAAAAATTAAGTACTAAATTCTTTATAATGATATGATCTATTGAATAAAATTTGATCATTAATTTTTAAATTAATGGATCAAATTATATACCACACTAAGTGCATAATAAATTATATATATATATATATTCCTATCCAAATATATCTATTGATATTATCAATCATCCAATAGACATATTTTCTGTCACATCATAAATCATAGGAAAAATCAAATCAATATAATGTAGACTCAAATCATTTTTTTCCTAATGCCCACGTAGAGTTTGTCTACGTGACCTTCCCAGACGTTATATGGATCATATCATATTACCGTTCACATATGGATTTAGACAATTATGTAAAATTAAATAATTTCATAAAACATAATAAATATAATATCGTATTGAAAACATATAATAAAAAAATTATAATAGTGATAATATAACAAAATTCATAAGTATTGAATATTTTGTTACGTAAAGACATTATCCATAACTATCATAAAAACTCATAAAATTTTGTCTTAGTCTCGTCTAACTCAGCACACGGAAAGAGTAAGTTTATTAGGCATAACAATTAATTACTTAGCCTATAAGATCTAGACACATCCACATGGCAAATTAAACTCATGGTAAGCGAATCATCATCAAATTCATCACGCATTTAGAAATAGGGGAAGTGAAAATTCTCTGATTAAAATATATAAATGTTATCTTACATCATATAACATACACATAATAATATAGTCAACATGCATGTTAACATAATCTTTAAACATAGATTATAGTAAGGCTAACATGAGTTTAGGGCATGCATATAATGTAAGCATGACATAACATTAAGCATTTTATCAGTGGCATACAAATTATTACGCAATTTATGCTCATATTTATCATTATTTACATCTTATATTTTAATCACATGCTTCACTAAAATTTTCTTGATTCATATCATTTAACACAATTATATGATCTATAATTATTATCTTTATATTAAAAAGTTTAGAATAATATCAATCCATTAATATCAGCTAGTTAAATCAACTATTCCTTTTGAAGTCCATTTGACAAGTACACATATTATTATTAATGAGTGGGCATCACTTCTTAAAAAGTGTCGTGAACTACATTCCCCCATAATCAATGCATCAAGACTAAATATTTTAATGCCTAATGTTCTTTATAATACATCAAATATAACAACCAATATTGTATTTTTTTACATAATTATGACTTAGCATGCATTTTCAATGTATAGATGATCGATAATCATCAAGCAAAATTTTCAATCACA
Source organism: Pontederia paniculata (assembly GCA_001647135.1). NCBI lineage: Eukaryota > Viridiplantae > Streptophyta > Magnoliopsida > Commelinales > Pontederiaceae > Pontederia > Pontederia paniculata. Next base: position 14,017 of record LTAE01001370.1, on the reverse strand, counting down.
ATAGTATACTAGGTTAACTTTTCATTTAGATATATAAATGTAACATTAATGTGCACAACATCAAGCAAGAGATCAATTAAAAATATAATAAATTGGGGACTTAGGTGACTACAATCAACCGAGAGTGGATACGATTCAACTCATAGCCCACCAAGGGTTTGCTATGGTTTGGTATACATTTCGATTCAACTATATGAGTCACTAAGGCCATATGCAATGAATTGCTACATTTTACATGGTTTGACTACTGCCAATTTGATTCATTATAGCTTGACTGGAGGGAGCTACTGATCAAGGGTGTTCTTCCTGATTTCAAATATGTTTTTATTCGGAACTTGAACTATTTGATATTTGTGTGACCTTTTTATCATAGAAAATTCTTATACACCATAATATCTTATTCTAAGGATCATAACATACCCAATTTAATATAGAAACATGAAGATTGTGCGCCTTTAATCTAGGATTATAATATATAATTCTTATCATGCATTCTAAGATTCATATCATAAAGAAATCATATTATAAGTTCTTAATGCTTGCAAGACAGATCAATTGATCCAACACGGAGTTCATACCATAAAAATAATCATATCATTAGGAATATAATATACACTAACATTAATCAAACATGGAACAATATACGTGTCATTATTTCCATCCCTAGCTAGTTTACAAGAACTAATATTCTCATGTTCTTCAAATCATAAAGTGAGATAGGGTATAAGGGCTTGCATCTCATCTACATGTCTTAGTTAGGTTTTCTTTTCTACTTCCTTATTTTTACTTCTTGATGGCTTGCCCTCCTTTCTCTAAATTTAAAGTAGGGTTATTTTCTAAAACCTCCCTCGAACTATCGCGAAATTTTATATCTAACCCTGAGTTATAAAATTGAACAGAAGCGGGTGTAAACTTTTTCGTTTGGATAGTTTGGTCCAGGTTTCTAGTTTTCCATTTGTTCCTGATTGGTTAAATGTCTATTTTGTCCTTGCAATTAAAATAAAATACGAGGAGCTTGTCAAGTTGCTCATCGCCTCGCGCAATGGCAAGGTCTCCATGTGCACGACAACGAGCTTGCCGCTTGGCGCAACATGCCAACTTTCCTTATGTGCAGGCTTCTCCTGTGTGGGGAGACTCACTTGCAAGCTGCTCGCCTTGCGTAGGACATGCTTGCGCGCGAGGCTAGCTCATGGGAACTTGCTTGACGCGGGGCAAGCTCCCCTAAATTCGCTGGTGCGATCACTTGTCGGCGAGAGGAAAGGGAGGAAAATATTTTTTAAAATTTTAATTATCAGGATAAAAAAAGACATCTAATAAATAAATAAATTTAAATTTAATAATAAAATGAATGAAGGATAACGAATGGACTAACATGTCCGACTGAAAAAAAATTAAATCTACTTCTACTTGATTTTATAGTTCAGGATTATATCCGATTTTGCACGATAATTCAAGGGAGGTTTAAAGTATTCTATTCTTGCCCTTGAGCTTCTTATTCCTCGCTAAATTCACCTTGATATGAGACACAATGAAGAATCCATCAAAACATTAGCTTGAGTGTGTTCATGATGGTGAGAAGATAGGATGAGAGATTGAGGTCGGGGAAGCTCATGAGTTTTTAAAGCATTTATACTAGGAAATAAGTGGGATTGTGTGCTTTATTTATTGAATGAGGCTTATTCAAAGATTTCTTACTATTTATTTGTTTTGTTTGCGGACCTGGACGTCATTTTTTATACCACCAGCTTTCCGGGAGATCCGCAGCTTACTGCTCACGGAAAGATATTCGACCTAGACTATAGTCAAGTCGCTTCGGAGTCACTTACAGCCGGCTCAAAGCAGAATCGGGAAATCCTTTTCACTTTTAATTGCTTTGGGTGTTTACACATAATTTATTTCAAAATTTATAATCATAAATGATCACAGTGTGCAATACACTACAATGACATTGCATGTATTTTATACTCTTAAATAATAATAATAATAATAATAATAATAATAATAATAATAATAATAATAATAATAATAATAATAATAATAATAATAATAATAATAACTG
>LTAE01001369.1:59029-106163 GCA_001647135.1 Pontederia paniculata | reverse complement strand
ATTATTATTATTATTATTATTATTATTATTTGTGTTATTGTTATTATTATATGATAATTTATTATTGTGTTATGTTTTATTTATGGAAGATTTAAAAGGGCAAAGAGGGAAACTAATATAAATAAGATTGCCACTTGGGTGGTAATCTGGATAGACACCCTCCTCATAGGTAATGTGGATTACCACTTCATAGGCAATCTGCATTGTTAGGCAATCTAGATTGCCTACGAATTAAAATAAGTAAACAGTGTAATGTGATGGGGCCAGGTAATTTTAACTTCAGATTACCATTAATCTATAAAGATTACTGTAAGGAAAATGCCCCCTAAAATTATTCTCTAAATTAATTTCGCCGAAAAAAGAAAAATTAATAATAAACCTCAGAGAATTAACTAAATTTATTTTCTAAATTAATCTATGCAGAAAATAAATTTAAAACAATAAGTGAACTAAATAACCGAGAGTAAATAAATTAAACTTGTTGTCTAATTTAAATTTGGCCGAAAAAACCCAGAAATAATATCAACCAACCCAAAAATAAACTAAATTTATTTTCAAGGAGAGAATCTATACCGAAAATAAATCTAATGGCAACTAAAGTAGATTTATTTTCTAAACTAATTTTGCGAAAATAATTTTAACAATAAATAACTTAAACTAGAAGTAACTAAAGTTATTTTCTAGCAGCAAAGAAAATCTAACAACAAATAAAGTAAATTTATTTTCTAAAGACCTATTTTCGCCGAAAAAATATGTTTAACAATAAAAAAATAAATTAAACTTATTTTCTAGATTAATTTGGGCGAAAATGAGTTTAATAGTAAATAAAAGATAAATTTTATTTTCAAAAAAAAATTGTCCGAAAATAAATTTAACGAAAATGAACTAAAATTATTTTCTAAATTAACTCATCCGAAAATAAATTTTATCAGTAAATAGATGAAAAATTATTTTCAAAAAATTAATTTTATCCTGAAATAAATTTAATAATATTAATAAAATTACTAAATTTATTTTTTAAAATTAACTTATCCGAAAATAAAGTTATCAATAAGTACAGTAAATTTATTTCCTGAAATTAATTTTATCCGAAAATAAATTTAATAATTAATAAACTAAATTTATTTGAAATCAATTTAATATAAATGTCCGGAAATAAATTTATTAGTAAATAATCAGAATGTATATTAAATTTATTTCAAAATAAATTTGATGAATAAATATTAAATTTATTTTCTAAAATTAATTTTATCCGAAAATAAATTAAAAAAAATAAACTGAGAATATTTTCAGGATTGATTTAACATTAATTGCAAAACTATATGAATCATAAATCAATGTAAAATGAACGGCCATGATTATAAGATAAAAAGAATTAAATCCAACGGTGTAGATCTAATCAAGTTTAACGGTCCAGATCTAATCATGCATATAATAGATGAATCCTACGGTTCAGATTGGATCTAACTATTATCAGATGATATTTAATCAGATGTCAATCTAACGGCTGCTATTTAATATCTAAACAACGACATAGATCAAAAGGAAATAAAAACGAACGGATCATATCAACTGAAGGAGGAAGACATTGTTCATCTTCTCCATCGCGCGTACCGTTCACCACCAGCGGAAAAAATTGGGGATCGTCGACGGAGGTGATTCGACGGTCGTTTGGCGAGGCCGATGATGCGGAAACAGTTGGTGGATGTGTGCGACGACCTCTGGCCCGCCAATTTTGCTCGCGGAGTCGCCGATCGTGCACGTCATCTCCGGCGGTGGTTACCAGGGGAAGCAGCGATACGGCGATTCAGTCGCGATTGGAGCGCGCGGATGCGTGCAGCGGGACTGGAATGAAGCAGGAAGGCGTCGCAAGCAGTCCAGGAGTGCGAAAACTTCGTGAGAGGCGTCGTCGACCGAAGACGCAGCGTTCGTGCAGGGTTCGCCGGTCGCCGAACTCTGATACCAGTGAAGGAATGAGAGAGGGAGATGGGGGTTCCGCGAATTCGGATTGGGGCCTTCTTGCACACGCTCATGTCCATTTATAGTGCCGCTGCTGCGTAGTACTCCGGCCCCCTCACCGCGGCGATTACGCGCGCTCACGGCGCGCTCGTTTCCTCATAAGGGTGACTGCCAATTAACGTGCGATCCACGCACGTTATATCTCCCGACGTTGCTGGCACCTCCACGGAGCGGGAGCGCAATCGTCGGCGTCGTCCCTCGCGTGTCCGTGTACGCGTCACGGCCGTGATCTGTGTGATCACGACCCGTCCATCACGGTTGTGATCTCAGGGATCACGGCCCCTTGTGACCATCACGGTCGTGATGTGTGATCACGGCTGGTCACTTACAATATCAAAATTAAAGATCCATATTTACAAATTTTCAATTACTGGCCTAGGCAGTGAGGATGAAAACGTAATTGCATTATATTAGTCTCTGTCCTCCTTTTAATACCTCCAAAAATAACTATTTTAATTTGAACTATATATATTTAGTGAGACTTTTTTTTAGTTGAACATGTAGGATGGTTTCAACTATGCCGTGAGCAAAGTCACGAGGGCATGATCGAGCTTTATTCATGCACGTTACTTGGTTTGATTATATAATGATTCCATTGATCATGGCGGACCCACATATAATTTGAGGAGTTTCAACCCTCTTAACTTTTTAGTATATAAAATATGTATATACGTATATACTCGTAGTTATAGTCAATAAATAAAATAAATATTAATAAATTATTACAATTATCTAATTAGGATAGTGAATATGTGATTTTGATTAACATCTAAAGGTTTAGGGTTCAAATTTTAACCCTTCGTAACTTTTTGTAATTCGTTGCTATATATTTTGTTCCCCTAACTTTCTTTTCTAGATCCGTCCCTGTCATTGATAATGACTTAAATAATAATTCAACTAAATATAATATATTTGCTAAGGAAAAAATAGAAGTGCTCCCTACTTAAGTTGGGAGCACCATGTTATTATTTGCTAAATATAATTAAGATATTTTATAATTAAACGTGTCGTGCGCATGCGGAGAATCTATATTTTATAATAGATGCCCGATTCTCTGATAATTATTATAGAATAGCAAATTTCTATCATCTATTAAAAAAGTGAGATTATTTATATGGACATTTCAATTATTATAATTCTCTATGCTATGGCATAAAAGCTTAGCTAGTTAACCATGAATCTTTTCTTTTACACGATGATTATCTTTGTCATCAAAATTCACAATAACGTTAATGGAACTAAGGAAACCAATAATTTCACCCACATGATTTTTTTACACCCTTAGTCCATGCTAACGGAGTTCAACCCTTCATGAATCAAAAGATTGTGCATTAACAATTAAGTGTGATGCATCCAAAACAATAAGCATGTGCGAACAAGTCAAACCCAAGCCGAGGCGATCCGAAGGTGGTCAAGTATTAAAATTGAGAAGTGCAAGAATAGTAATTTGGGAATCTTTCGTGCAATTTGTGAGAAAATTTATTTTTTATTCTTACAGAAAAAGGTGATTCAGAACTTAAATAATGATTTCAAATTTGATATTGTATACATTTGATTACTTTTAATTAAATATGCATGTGATCCAATCTTCAAGGCTTATAATCATTTTTAAGAGTTGAGATCTATGTTTAGATTGATGGAATAAAATATTAAAAATGATAGATCCATATTATTAGTTTTGTTCAAATTTTTTAGTCTTTATTTTTAATAAATTTTGACTAGGTTATACTCATATAAAATTTACAAATAATACATGCATTTGTAACACTCGAAATCTAATTTTAGCATATTTCATCTCAATCCAAAGTTTATAGAGAACATTATGAGCAAAATATTAACACTTGTGTCAAGCTATTCCAAGATGTAACGTGTCCAATTGGTAAAATATGTTATAAACTGAAATAGACAAATTATGATATGAAATTTATGAAGTGAGTACATGTCTATGTGATCTTGCATTAGAATTTAGAATGATCTAAAAATGATAAGTCTATAATAAGTTATAATTGTTCTATGATTGAGTTATCATAACTCTCGGTATGAAATTGATAAACAACATTATAGGATGTTTTCATATGTCAATCATCCGAGGATTCATTTTGAATGAAAATTAGAAAAATGAATATCAAAGGATTAAGTTAAAAATTTTATATTAACATTGTGTTAATTGTTCAAGGCTAAAAATGATTATCTTATTTGAAGTTGTTCCCAAAGATATGTATTTGATATCGTCATTATTGTTAAGATGTTATAAATGGATTCTAATGATCTTACATAAGAGTAGTTACATGAATAAGTTATGACATATCTTTTGTGATAATTCTATATACATAATCAAATTTCATAATTTATATAATGACTATATGTCCTTGATGTGGCACATATGATTTTAGATAATATTTCGGGTCACTCAATGCCCTTACTAAACTCCTGACATGAAATAATTTTATGATAATTATACTATGTGATTCATCTTGAATATGAATGCTTTAATACTTTATTTGATTCTATATTTAAAACATGATTAATGATTTTCTATGATTATTCAACTTTCTATGATCTTCTAATGTATCATTATGATTAATAAGTATGAAGTAATGATATGATGACATAAGATTTTTTTATGAACCCGGTCACTATTGATTCACATTATGATACATGATGCATATATCATAAGGCTTTTTTATGAACCATGATAATTCATATCATGATAATGTTTAAGTTATAAGACTATATGAATCCTAATTTTTATCAATTCATATTATGATGATGCTAATGTTATAAAATTTCATATGAATTTTGATCATTATAGATTCATAGTTATAAAACTGCACATGATCATGATCATTATATATCTAAAATGATGATACACATGTTGCGAGATTTTATATGAACCATAATTATTATTTGTTCGTAATATTATGTTTATACTTTATGACTGACCCTATGATATATAATGAATTATATATAAGACAAAAAAATAAGATTTAATAAAGAAGTCGGCATTATGTGTCGATTTTTGGGAGTAAAGTAAAGTTATAGTATAATGATGAGGTTGGGGACTAGTAATGTAATTATAGTCAAATTACTTAGTTCCTCTTGCATGAACCACTCTCCTTCATGCAATAAAAAGAGTTCTCCAGCATTCTTTTCTTGAGAAGGCACTATCATAGTTTGTGCACCATTGATTAACATTTGACAATCTATAGCTTAGGCAAATCTGATGATGCACGTTCCTTTTTCAAAATCATCCAAAATTGTCAAACTCATTAAATGTAACGATAAACATAAACAAATAGACAAACATTAATGATGAAATAGGTGATTTCTATGATGCGAGTTATACAATGAAGATGAAAGCAAAATACATATTATGTAAGTTATGCAAAGTGCATATGAGTATTGTACTCAATGATACTAAAAGAAAAGTACATGAAAGTGATACAATGAAAATAAAGTATGATACAATATCATAAGCATGATAGAATGTAAGATACTCTTTGATCCACTTGATGTATTATGATAATGATGTATGTTACTGATATAAGAGTAATGCTATTTAATGATAATTGACAATCCTCTTTACTTATTTATATTTAGATGAATATTTATTCATCTATCATGATTAATTCATAATATGATCGCGAGATATATTCTTTTATGATATATTATATCAATTGTCATGATGTTTTCTTATTTAATTTTTGATTTGTTCACTTATTGAGTTTCATAACTCACAGGAGCACATTTTTCCTACAATTTAATTCTACAAGAAATTGATGATGGAGGTGCGTGCAACACATGATGCTCATGATAATGTTGCAGTACATAGACATTAGAGTCACTTTCTTCCATTATCTTTATATATCATTAAGTTATATGTTTCCATTGTAATAATTAGTAAGAGGCGAGACTCACATGTTGTCATATATCTAAAACTTTCGCATATTTTAATATTATATATATATATATATTCATTTCTATTTCGTTTTGTATTTTGTCTTTCATAATAATTATATTATCTTCTTGATGAGTCAAAGTTTATGTCTAAATCAAGATTTATATCATGTAAATAAATTCTCATAGCATCTTCAAAAGCGCATTATTCCTGTCACAAGATGTGTTTTTGAGGTATTACAGCAAGTCATCTCAGCCGATAAAAGAATTCGACGACAAGGATATCCAAATTACCTAAATACTTGATACCATGGATAAGACAATCGAAGTCTCTCGTGGGAACAAGAGAGAATGAAGTATAGTAGTTGTGAGAGAGAGATAAAGACTATTTTATTAAGCGAAAATTTAGATTAACCTAATACAAAAATTGAAGAAGACCGTGAGGTGGATCTCCTTGACACAAAAGAGTCAAAGTATTGAGTAATGCTCAATATCCATCATGATGTTGTCAATTCTCCATGGACATCTACATTCCCGCCTCAGTATCTGAATGAGTGACAAAGAATATGATTCAAAGAACAAGCTGGTGATGCCACTCAATAAAGTCCATGCCTCTGATTTTAGTGCAGAATGAAAACTCTTTTGTATTGCTCCTGCCGAATGATCCATTAGTCAATCTAATAAAGTATCCTGCACCTCCAACCTCATGTGGTTCCTTACCATCCGAGTTCAATATGAATTCAAGAGAGAGAGGCACTCAACAACTATCGTGTATTGACGAGGATGTCAACAGCTTCAGCGTGGGAGAATTATCGAACCCGCACAATGGGCATCTAGAGTTGAGTGACAGTACTAGTGGCATGGCCTACTTCTACTAAGAGTTGGTTTTCATGACCCACGAAGTTTTAATCAATTGTTGAGAGGAGATATGCCCATATTGGACAAAATCTTAGTTCGTATAGAGTAAAGTTGACAAGTCCTAATTTGTAGTTTACATTTCTTCTTTTCATGTCTTGCTCCTGTTCATTTTCTTTTGAAGGTTTTGGTTTAATTTTATATATAAGAGGATCATTCCCCTAAGCTTATGGATCATCAAAGAATCATCGACGTATGTATTGAGTTATGGTGTTAATAAATATTTTCTCTTTTTCTTCATTCGAGTGTTGTCACAATAAGGCAACTCCATGCATGTCCAGGACCCAAGAGTTTGAGCAACGGTTTCCTTGAACTTTGGGAGCTTGTATGCATGCAGAGTTCCCGCGAGTACACGAGTGCACTGGAGCTCGCGCATGCATAATGATGAAAGGTCCAAGTGCGAAATCGATCATGATCCAACAGTGTACATTGTACTGCTTCACGCATTTGGGGTCCTCTCCTCTTTAAATTTCCAAAGCTACTGACATTACATAGAAGAGAGCGATGGAGGAGCTGGATGTAATAAATGTAAGATGGCATGCGCCGATGTTAAAAATAGAGTGCTGATTGAATATACATTACCTAAAGAAAGAGTAGCGCAAGAAGTTAATTTGAAAATCAGTCAAGGCTAAAATAGGATAATTTGTTGATGACATTTACAATATTTGTGCTAAGGTCCACTAAGATTGTTGCAAATGATAATCAGAATATAAAAATCTTGCTCTTTATTTAGGGCCATTGAATGCACACTTCTGATGTAGCCCAAATATTATTAGTTTAAAAAAAATTGTTAGTTAGGATTATTGTTATTATCTTAATTTTCTTTTTTATCTTTGAAAGGATTTGTTAGTTATTTTAGACTTTTTGTTAGGATCAAACTTTATCTGTAAAACTTTATATAAGAGTTCTTTTGATATGAATAAAATCATACTTTCAATATTCTTCAAATTGAACTTCGTGTTTTTTTATCGTGTGAATTAATGATGCCTTAAGTGGATTCCGAAGAACTCTGATGGATTCCAAAGTAATTATTTTTCCTATCAAATTGAAATAAACGACTTGCAGATTGACATCATTGGTAGATTTTAAGGTCTTGGTGGATTTTGAGATTTTTTGTTCATCGTTTACCTCGCCTCATCACCCACCTATGCTCATCTTTTGCAATCCCGCTGCGTCAAGTGATATCAAAGCAGGTTGATCGAACCTGTAGTTATCTTAATTTTTTTTCATCGAGCATCTCATCCGAGTTACACGGCAACAAATCAATCCAAATTCGAACGAAATTTTTTGAAGAATGAGAGTATGATGTAGCACCAAATATTATTAGTTTAAAAAATTATTAATTAGGGTTATTGTTATTATGTTAATTTTTTTTATCTTATAAGAATTTGTTAGTTATTTTAGATCTTTTTATTAGGATCAAATTGTATCTATAAAATTTTATATAAAAGTTCTTTTGATATGAATAAAATCATACTTTGAATATTTTTTTTTCAAATTGAACTTTGTGTTCCTTCATCGTGTGAATTCACGATGCCTTCAATGGATTCCGAAAAACTCTGGTGAATTTCATAATAAATATTTTTCTTATCAAATTGAAAGAGACAACTTGCAGATTAACATCGTTGATGAATTTCAAAATTCTTGAAGAATTCCGAAATCGTTTGTTCGTCATTTGCCTTGCCTCATCACCATCATCATCTGCGTCATCTTCCGCAACCCCGCTACGTCGGCTTCTAACCTCAAAAAAGTACACGCCCCCGCGATTGATTCGCTATCTTCAAGACCAAGTCTGTTCGTGGCTCTTACTGGAAACTGCTATTGACATGCTACAACGAGTACGCGAGATATCACTCTGTCCAACAATTGTACTGCATTTAATTACACGCTACAAAAATTAGATATATACAACATCCAACATAAATGAATGAACTATTTACATTATTGTCAACGAATGAAATAATCACAGGACAGCTTCTAAGAGTCCAGCAACCAGGGAGAAGACTTCCCTTTTATGAACCATTGAGCCATTTCCTCGTCATCAAACTTTTGACAGTCTCGAAGGCCTCTACTTGACGCATAAACTATATTGGCGCGATGTAAACTTTAGCAAATTCAGTATTGAATGAACGAAAAGCTGATATTATTTTGTCGATAATTGTACAGTAGAAAAGGTAGCTCCGTTATGAGGGACTGTAGACAGCCTGGCTGAGATTGCACTTTTCTCCTGAGCACCAGAAGATAATTTTGCAGCTTCTGATAATTCTCTCCTCTCCCTTTCTTCAGTTTCTTTAAGAAGAAAATCAACCCACAGATCGGCAAAAGACTGTAAGAGATGAATGTCAGAAAAGGGAGATCACTAAACTTAAACAATATTCTCCCATAAATGAAAACTTGAACAATATGGAAAGCTAAAATTGCTCCCGATGAAGTGGAGAATGCAACTTCACGACCTTGAGTCAGCCTAAGAGGTTCTCGCCTCCGGAGAAAACTCGCTTAATATATTATTTTTACTTAGGGAAGCAAAACAATCATTCCAGACTTCAAGCAGGGTCAACAAAGGGTGTTACTAGGGGTGGCAATTCACCCCGAGGGGCGGGGATCCCCGCGGGGATTCCCCGGCCGGGGCCCCGACCTCGGGGTTTTTTCTCCCCGCGGGGGCGGGTTCGGTTGAAAATTTTGCCCCGAAAGTTTTTCGGGGTCGGGGTTGGGGATCGATGTCCCCGCCCTGCGGGGATCCCCGCCCCGAATAATATTTACTTTTTTTGTTTATGTATATCTTATTTCACAACTTAATATTTATTTATATTTTGATCCATGTAGTTATAAAATAATAATAAATAAATTAGGGCGGGGATGGGTGGATACTCCCCGCCCCCGCCCCGCTCGGGTGCCACCCCTAGGTGTTACACAGGATAATCTGTTCGCTTTTATTAATTGGTTGTTCAACAGTACTAAAATGAAACTGCTAATATATAAAAGCAGATTGAAAAGGAGTTTAAACTACTGTTTCCTTCTGAGGGACCTTTTAGTTATCTTCATTCAAGAAAGCCAACGTTCATCAAGCATAGAAACTTGAACTCATTTATATATATGCTCATGTCATCAACTAAACATGGTTGTTAGCATCACGAAATTTGGTCTCATTTTAAAACAGCAGTTGTCATTAATTTTTCCCTACAGGAGAAGAATGCACTACAAGCAGTTTTCTTAATTATAAGAATATTTGTGTGGCCTGCGCTTTTGTTAAATCAGCTATAAAAGGTTGTAAAAAATTATAGGAGTTGCTTGAGCATAGTTGAAAGCATGCATAAAGTTATGAACACAAAGTGCACATAAAAGGTATTTTTATAAAGAGCAGTGAGAACTTTCCTAAAGATGTGGCTTCTCAAAGGTATCTCACAAAACTGCTTTTAATGTGAGAAATCTCAAGACGAAGTCTATACAAAAAGTCAAAAGCTAACCTGATTATCTGAAGCAAGAGATGATGAATTGACTGAACCAACTCCCAGTATGCCTCCAACTAGACGGCCAGGGAGACCTAAGACTCCTTGAACAACACCTTTGCTAGCATTTGTTTGAGCAAAACCTATTCGCTGCTTGTCCTCTTCAGAGAAACCAAGCATACGAACTATAAGGTCCAAAACCTGAAGTTCACAATGGTTGGAACTTGGAACTATGTTTTCGTGACTACAGTATGATAATCAATATGCAACAAAAGCAGGTCTGTACCTCTTTACTGTGGTTCTACTGGAAGTATGTGACGAGCAATTTGATCACTATACGCCTGTTAGAAAAATTGAGACAAGATACTAAGGTTTAGTTTGCTCAAATGCAAAAGAAGTAAATATTGTGCCTATTTAATCGGCATAAATCTTATAAAAGCACCTATATAACCAACAAGCTACTTCAATTAAAGTTACTGAAAACACATGTATAGATCATTTAACTACGTTTGACAGATAGTACTAGCAATGACTGGCATAAGTGAATATATCAACAAAATCCTTTCCATGGTTCTAAGAGTGAAGTTTTGTTCATATTGAACAAGCAATTGTATGAGGAATTTCCTAGGCTTCATAATTCTGAAAGCTTAAAAAACTCAAGTGCTTTGGGTGCCTCCAGGTGAAAAAAAAAAACAAATGGTTTCAACATAGAAGACTTGGTAATTCTAGATTTACATTCACGAAAAAAATGTCAACTTCAAGAAAATTGAAAATAATAGACCATTTCAATGAAAACAAAGGGTGGAAAGTTCACCCCAGTTGATATGGAGGCACCAAAAATATGTCGCCTTGCTATTTATTTGATGATGTCCTTGCTATTTATTTGATGATGTCCTTTTTAATACTTGAACCTCGACACTAAATTATAAGATCTCTACCAAAAACAATAGAAAGAAGACAAGAAGTTTAAACTCAAACGATGATTATAGCTAAGCTTCCAATTGTCATCAACCATGATGAACACAAAGTCTCATACAAGACATGCTCTCTCCCTGCATTTTTAAGTCTATTGCTGAAATCCTTAGACTTAAACAATTCTGACATGCACAAAAGATATTTCCTTCATATAACATACATGCATTTAAATGAAGTTCTGCAGCACTAAAACTTTTTTCTGCATTGCTCTGTGCTAACACAGCTTAGCATTGTACAAACTATCTTTCCCTGTCATCCAACTGACCTACCCTCTTTTGTAATGTGCCTACACACATTAGCCACTAAATTTGAATCTCCAAAGCAAGAAACCAGAATGAGGTGGTTTTCCATGTGCAAACATTAGCCACTAAATTTGAATCTCCAAAGCAGGTAATTATTGGACAGGCAAAGCCAAGAGTAAAGCATAATTTCAGAAGTTCAGTAGACATCAAGTACATAAAACCAAATACTGTTGCAAGCAACGTAGGTATTCAAATGACTGTGTAAGAGCTTTACAAACCTGTCTACATAGTTATCTGAATCCAATGACATCCTGTTTAGCCGTGTCATGCTCTGATCAAGTGCACGGCGTAGTTTTAAATTGTCCTCCTCAAGTTTCTGCATTGACCACTTCCCTTCAGATAGTAACCTCTCTGCCTGTGCAAGTTTAGCAGCTAGATCTTTGTTTTCTCTTCTTCCCATTTCTTGTTCTTGATTCGCAACCTACCCAGAAATATTTCAAAACAACACCAGTAATACATGGCATAAAGAAAACTTAATAGTTAAGACATTGTAATTAGGATCGATTAGTATTCAGAGAGAACCAATAAATAATGTTCCAAATTTGACAAAATTGAAATGAGAACAAGGGGAAAAGGCCACAAAGAGAGCACAACCTATTGAGATCACAGAAGTGTTCATCGCCAGTATGGTTTGGTAATAACATTTTTGGGAAACATGGATAACCAAACTAATAATCTCAAAATTCAGACAATTAAATGTCGCAAGGATTAGAAAAAGAAATGGCTCCTCTTAAAACATAGATGTAGATGTAGAGAAAAATATGTATCCAAAGGCGTTATTTTTTTTTTTTTTTTGAGAGAGAGAAAAGGATGGTCACCAAGAGTAACCATCCATTTTATTGAGGCAATACTGGTTTACATATTCTTGTTACTGAGCCAGTAAAATCAACACCATAGGTTTTTCTTATTCTAAGGATTAGAAGGAGGAAATAAAATCAGCAAGATAAACAGTGTTCTTGATGATTTTTTTTTCTGAAACTGTTGTATCCAGCATCAATACGCACCATAAAGAACTTAAGTAGAATCATTGTGGTGTAAAATTATTCTCATGGCCTAATGATGATAATGACTATTAACATTAGATTTAACATATGAAAGGAAGTAAAAGTTCTGATTACCTTTAATGATTCAGAAAGTTTAGCTGACTCTTCTCTAGCCAAAGCCAAATCTCTTCCCAAGCGATCCTAGCATTGAGCATTTCAATTACCAAACACCAAACATGAATGTTAAGTCATCGTAGATGATTGTTCACAGTGAAAACTTTTCATACTATTAGGTGAAATGTGAAGAACACATTTTGCATGATTCGAAAAGATTTATCCTTACTTTAGCTTCTGATTCAGCATAATACTGGCCAAGTGCAGTCTGAAGATTAAGCAATTCAACATTTCTAGAGTCCAAAAGGCTCATACTAGTTGCAAATTTTTGCCTCAGATCATTGATTATTTCATTTGACCTTTGTAGTTCATCGCTTTTGAGTTTTTTAAGATCTTCTCGCTTTGATATTTCGAGCTTCAGAGACTTCTCCAGCTGCAAAATATGAGCTCTTTGATGTTCACAATTTGCTCTTAGTTCCTCAATCATTTTACTGTCCTCATCCATCTTGTCTGAATCTTCAAGTTCCTAGAAAACAACCATTAAGGAGAAACCATTTTGATAAACCTGAAAGTACTTCAAACATGAGGGAAGATTGCCTCTTCTTTAGTTTGTGCACGCATATTACAAAGAAGAAATAGGACTGGAATCAGCAAATATGCACATAATTTAAGAAACAAAATGATAATCAATTAAAGTGCCTTCAGAGAAACTTTTGTCGATATCGGACCAATCTATCACAGTGAAACAAATTAAATGCAAAAACTATAGTAGATTTTGGATCTGATTCGCGCAATATTTTTCTCTTAATATTTGTTGTCCTTTCTGTTTGAAGAAAAAATAGAATTTTGTACTCATGAAGGCTTTATCATCATTGACTAAGTGCAACTTGATTGATATAAGAATTATTACAGGCACTCATAAGAAGTCATGTTTCTAGAATATAGATGTTATCTGTCTAGATAAATTAATACAAACAAATCTTATCCAATGTGAACCTCCCTTTGATGACCTTATCTTGCAGACACATGCAGGAGCTCAATGTATTAACACACTTTTTACTCTCCTAAAAAAGCATTCCTTGTGCGTTTCTATTATATTTCAGAGTATAATACATTGCTGGACTAGCCCAATGAACTAACAAGCACCAGCATGCAAGGAATTTATGGGTGGGTGATTGGAAGTTTTATAGCATCTCTCTCTCTCTCTCTCTCTCTCTATCTCAGCAAAAGAAGTTTACAGGTTTTCCTTCTCTCTCTCTCTCTCTCGCACGGAGCAAAGGAAGGTTACAGGTTTTGCTGGAGCTATCAAGACTGGTCCAATTCTACACAGAAATTTTAAGTGCACATAAACAAACAGGAAGAAAAATGTCTACAAGCATCTTGCGGTAATCAACATATAACATTAGGAATCATGTAGCATTATAAACCATCAGCAAGTCTCTCTCTCTCTCTCATAGGAAGGTTACAGGTTTTCCCTCTCTCTCTCTCGCTCTTTCTCGGAGGAAAGGAAGGTTACAAGTTTTCCCTCTCTCTCTCTCGCTCTTTCTCGGAGGAAAGGAAGGTTACAGGTTTTCCCTCCCTCCTCCCCTCTCTCTCACTCTTTCTTGGAGCAAAGGAAGGTTACAGGTTTTCCCACTCTCACGCATGCAGAGCAAAGGAAGGTTACAGGTTTTCCCTCTCTCTCTCTCTCTCTCGCTCTTTCTTGGAGCAAAGGAAGGTTACAGGTTTTCCCTCCCTCCCTCCCTCTCTCTCTCTCTCACTCTTTCTCGGAGCAAAGGAAGGTTACAGGTTTTTTATGATTATTCTGTCCCAGGTTTTGCTGGAGCCATCAAGATTGATCCAATTCTACAAGGAAATTTTGAGTGCACATAAGCAAACAGGAAGAAAAATGTCAACAAGCATCTTGTGCTAATCAACATATAATATTAGGAACCATGTAGCATTATAAACCATCAGAAACTCTCTCTCTCTCTCTCTCTCTCTCTCTCTCTCTCTNAAAAGATGTCTTGAGCAAAAACCCAAGACCTTGTACTTTCTTAATATCAATTAATCCAAGCTAATTAGAACACAGAATTCGGAAAAAGATAAAAGAAAAAAGTTGAGCAAACGCAGCAAGCCACAGTAAATAAGATACTGGTGCAAGAAAAACTAAGACCATTTATATATTGGACCAAGACCATATTTGGAATGTAAGTTAATGAACTAAGGTTTTCCATATAAACAGAGGCTTAAACAGAGGCTTAAAACTAAGACCATTTATATATTGGACCAAGACCATATTTGGAATGTAAGTTAATGAACTAAGGTTTTCCATATAAACAGAGGCTTAAAACTGAGATATGTAAGTCCGGAGCTACACCCCATGACCTTATTTCATAACATCAACTCTAGGTTTTAGGTGTCACCCCGTACCGCATAGCAGTCACTAAAATGTAGAAAAAGAATTACCTCTTGCAAGTTACTTGACTTCTCTGATGAATTATTTCTGCAATGTTTTAGATTCTCAACAAGTTCTTCCTTCTCTGTCTAAAGGATACAAAATTAGTAAACAGTATCAATATTGATAAATGGAAAGATTATAGAAACCCTTCGCAAAATAATTTTCAAACAGTTGAAAAGGTGATCATTAGATAGAATGTATACACCAACATATGATGAAATGTAACCATGTAATAAAAGAATACATATACCAACATATGATGAAATGTAACCATGTGACAAAAGCATGTTCCTATATGCAAAAACACTAACCTTCAGTTTTTCGTTCTCCTTCTCCAATGTCTTAACCATATCTTTTAGTCTCTCCAGAGAATGATTTGATTCCTTCTGTGATATGCTCGTTCTGCATTCGGCTTCAAGTCTTCCTATCTCTGATATCTTTTCTTTTAGTTCCTTCTTTAATTCTTTCATTTCGACGGAGATCTTCTAGTAAGATAAAAAGAATCAAACATAACAGAAGGTAATCATCAAAATCATCAGAAGAGAACATGTCAAAAAGGATGACACTAATTTAATGTTGTTCTGGGCCATAGTGCATAACAGCTTTAACAATTAATATTCCATAATCAATGTTTGAGATCATCAAAGTAAAATTGTTAGATTGCTCAATTAAGAATTGCTGGCAGGGGACCAACATTATCATACCTGCTCTTTATCCAGCTTGAGATTATGCAGTTCCCTCTGAGAAGATTCATTCAGCTGATGTTCCTCT
This sequence comes from Pontederia paniculata, assembly GCA_001647135.1. Classification (NCBI taxonomy): domain Eukaryota; kingdom Viridiplantae; phylum Streptophyta; class Magnoliopsida; order Commelinales; family Pontederiaceae; genus Pontederia; species Pontederia paniculata. Next base: position 90,301 of record LTAE01001369.1, on the reverse strand, counting down.
AGACACAATAAACCCAGATAAAAGGTAACATTAGAACGAAATATGGTAGACAGAAATTGGCATCCGAAGGAACAGATATGTCCATAATCCAGCATACCTTGTAGCTTTTGCTTTAAAGTTGCAGTGTTCCCACGTTCATTCTCAAGTTGGGCTTTCAGTTGTTTGATATTAGATTCAAGCAGGGTTTGTGCTGCTACAAATTTGTTATTTTCTTCAAGCAAATCTGGATACCCCTACATAAAATCTCTTAGAATTAGTTATGCTTGCAAAGACAGTAGTTATTGATACCTCAATTACGAACAGGTTAGAAAGGAATTTCGATATTTTCTTTTTCTTCTTTTGAAGAGGGGGGCGTCTGGAGATTGATTGTAGAAAGGAATTTGGAGCAATGTTTTCATTTACCTAGTGCTCGACTAATTAATAAATAAGGGTCAAATGTGCATGTAGCAAGCTAGATACTTGCAGTGCGACTATGCTCAGCTGTTGGATCTAATCCAGTGGTTGTGTGCTGCTCATTATTTTCTGAAAAAAAAAGATGCATACGGCTGAGGGCAAAACGGGAGGCGCATCAGGATCATGATGTTAAGGGAGAGCGGTTAACTATGTGATGCTACCGACAATAACACTGAGGAGCTTCCAAGTTCTATGAGAAACACATGCTAGAAGGGGAGAAGCGAAAGAGGAATGCAGGTGGAGTTGGAGGCAGCAAGCAACCCCAGGGCAATGTCCTTCCAAGAGGCTCAACATGGAGGTAGGAGGTGAGATGATAGCCATGGACGATGATGGAGAGACTTCCTCTTAATTGACGTCAAGAATGTAGAAATTTGGGGAAGGCGGGATGGTTCGAGGTAAGAAAAGGTATGATTTTAACCAGTGGAAAAGGTAAGGAAGACGAAGAGGAAACGGGTGATGACAAAATCAGAGAGGGTTGGATGAGACAAGAGCGGTGGAGATCACCATTAATGGTGGAGGTCAATATCATGATACTTCCCTTCCTCTTCCTCTTGTTCTCTTAAACATATGAGTCAAGAGAGGAGAAAATATATGCACGTGACTTTGGAGCAATTGAGAGAAAGAAATGACTCCCACTGCCACGTAACCATGATACTTGTGTCGAAAGATTTGCTTATTACACACATTTATCCAAAACAAATAAATGTTGTATTTAGAAATAGAAGTGGGTAGAGCAACCAAGGAAGTCTGCAGTTCCTGATACCTTCTCAATGACTGCTGAATTTGCACTTTTCAACTCCAGCTTTTGTTGCATCAAATCATATTGGCTTTTATGTAACCCTCCATTTTGCCGGCTGTCCTGCTTGGAAGGACTACCATTTACCATGTTGTTTCCCATGTAATGAGAATTTTCCTGAGAAAGACTCTTTTGTTTTCTTATTGAAGAACGGTCAACAGAACCCTATCAATGCTCAAGCAAAGTCAGATAAATTAACAAACTAAAGTATAAAGTCAGGAAAAAAATAAAAACCTAAATCTTGAATAAAATATTAATTATATGCTAGTACACGGACTTTTGTTTTCTGATTGGTGATTGGTCAACAGAAGCCTTATACTCAAGCAATCCATGGCCTATGTTAACAAATTATAAAGTTTTAACAGGAAAAAATCAAAAGCCTAAATCTCAAACAGAAACTAATTATATGTTAATTACACATGGTGCTTAAATAATTCCAGAAGCCAACCAACCGGACTAGGCAAAAGATATTTGATGATAACAATAGTCTGAACAGGTTTATGTATTATTTAACAGCACTCCAACTGATTATCTGTAAGTTTCAAGTTGTTCAATTTATCTTTCAACAAATGAAATATGCTGTGCACTGTGTGTAATTTAACCTTTATTACAAACCAAATGGCAGAAAAGTCATGAGTAGTTATCAAATATGAATAACTAGTTCCCAACATGAATATCCTTTCAAAAAAATTATCAACATGAATAGATTGCTTATTTAGTTGTTTCAATGTGATATTACACTTCCCAACATACCGATCTATTGCCTATTAAAATACAACTAGCTTTACATATTACCTTGACAACATTAGAACTAGCTGATGATATTTTGGAGCTGCTCTCATCTCGTAATGCATGCCCATTCGTAACATCTAAATGATTCTTTAGAGAAAAGTTCTCTTCGCGCAACTTAGAAAGTTCTTCCTAATAAGTTAAAAAAAAAAAGTAAGACAAGAGATGCACATGGCTACAGCATATATTATTCATATGTTCAAGGAAAGGTACTACCATACAAAATTCTGTCAAAATGAAGACCAAAGATATTTACCTAAGAGGAATAGAAAGGAATGAGACTTTAAAGCAAAATCCCTTGACTTGAACTATTGAAGTTTATGTGAAATGTCATAGCTAAAGGTTAACTTCTTCCACAAGCAAAGTAAAAAGGGAAAGTTCAAATAGTGCATAGAACTAGTTAGCGAACTAACAATCCAGATCAAATGGAGGAAACCACTTTCAGTAACTAGATAACAACCTTAATAAGAGCAAAAAAATGAAAGTCACATGTCAAATCAGCCTTAAACCTTCACTTGTTTAGTTGTTGATAACAGCAAACATTTAAAAAAAAATGCATGAACCAGTTGAAACTTAGAAGGAAGGGCAGAAGAAAACAGATAGTACAAATTCCATGAATGATTGCCTATGATGTAATCCAAGATGAATCAAATTAAGCATAGAGGTGGTAACTAAAGAGTGAACAACCAGCCTCATTAATAAAAAAAGCCAAAGATTACACAAAGAGATGAAAAGTCAATATTTATCCACAATATAAATAAAAAGATTGGATGATGCCATTTTACCTCTTTGTCCTTCAACATAGCAGCATAATTGAATGATAGAGCCTTGATCTCAGCCTCAGATGTTTGAAGCTTCAGAATATCAGCTTTGTATTTTGCTATCTATAGTAATGATTTGTATCAGGCCCCAGGCAATGGAGTTCATATACTGATATATACCAAGTAGATCTAATTTTGAGAAAATAGCAAGTAGCTCATTTTCGAAACAGAGAAATCAGACTGTATTTAATGATTTGGGAGGATCTCGAATGGAACACAATCTGGCAATTAGAGGCAGACTGTCTGACCTGACCAGAGGATCTGGCCAAAGAAAAGTTAAGTAAAATTGATCATACACATATGAGCGAACATATGTGCATCAAATCCTCTGACGGAAGGTAACAGTAATACCCCCAACAAGATGCATTTCTTTCTTTATTTTAACTTTTCTTTTCTTTATAGTGTCAAGGAGGACTTGATAAATAAGATTGATTAACGAGAGATAAATACTTAGATATGAGAAGAATTGATAAGCAATATTTTTTTCCCTCTAAAAAAACAATATAAAGATTATACTTTATATAATTAATAGTCAAATAGAGAAATCAATTAGGCTCGATAAACTTGATATTATGATATTCTCATATTATTATTTAAGAAATCCTCAATTCTTTACTGATTTTTTAGCAGTAATTATTTACTGAATTAACTGATTCAAGATTTTGGAAACATATGAAAAAGATACAACATTCAAGTATGCAGCATTCATATGACAAATTTGTGTTGGAATTTATAGTCAAAAATGGATATTGACCTTTTTTTTAAAAGGATATTGACCTTTTTGTGATTCTTAACTATAGGAACCTTCAGTTCCAGGTTATTGAGTGAATAGCACGAAGTAAACATGCACAAAGGCTAATAAGGTAGTGGAATTTGCTCAACTATTTTGGTCTTTTGTCAACTTCTTTAGCACATGGAGTTTATAACGATAAATACGAATAAGGATTGCAAACCTAAAATAATAACATCAGGAAGTTGCAATCATCTTTAGAAATGACGATTTACTAGTTAAACATCAGCTTTAGCTAACATATGCCTGATTAGGCACTAGAGGAAAATTGAACTATAGGATAACGGTTCTCATCACAATAACCAATGCACTTTGTCTCCTTTTAGAACTCGGAAATGTTCCTATGTACGATAACCGAAATCATCAACCCAGTCTTAAAAAATAGTTCACATCCCACATTTAACTTTATTCCGTTGTAAAGGTCAGAATTTCCAATAACTATTCTTCTCCCAATTAAGTCATTAATACATACCCTGACGCACTTGATCAACGATTAAAGGTTAATTATTGAGCTCAAACAAATTATGGATTCTAACAAGAAATCCAAACCCTGAAAAAATAGCATATACAATCGTATGACAAATTCGGGTACATAAAAGGCCGCGAATAGGGGTTTTACCTCGTCCTGGGATCCGGAATCGATCCCATTGGCGATCGTCGAACCGTTCGGGCTGCCCTCTGCGGACGAGCGGACGAACCGGCGGGAAGTCCGGCGACCGGAGGACGCCGGATAATCGACTCCGTTCGACGGGCCCCGATGCGGAGAGGCCTCGAGCTCGTCATCGGCGGCGTCCAAGAACTCGTTGGCGATCCGGGAGAGGTTCTCTTTGTACGCGGCGATCGAGTCCCGCATCGTCCGAACGATTCCCGATTGGCAAATACTTGGAGCAGGAAACTGGCGATTGGATCTGAGATGATGGATCGCCCGCGATGGAGGGTTTTTGTTGTCTCTTCTTATTCTTCTTCTATCAAAATATTTTGATGGGGCTAACAAATAGTAACGACATTGGTTTAGTTTGGGGGGTTTTAGGGAAAAAAAAAATGGATGTCTTCTTTAAGCAAGACGTTAAGACACCGAGAAGCGAGTCGGTCGGGGCAGCATTCGCAAATATAATTTAGCACAGCTAAATACCGATGAGAGTTATAATTTCGAATTTATTTTTTATAGCTGAACATTTTTTTCGTCTTAATATTGAATTAGTTAAATTATAATAGTTTTGCATAGAGTTTAGATAAAAAAAATATACGCAAAATAGATAACGCCTCTGAATAATACCTGGAAAATGAGACAAATTTTGCAGTTACTTGCTTGAATTTCTGTATTTAGAACTCATATTGCTTTATTTACTTAATTAATTAATCATGTATAATAATTAACTTTATTATTAATTTATAACAAAATTAATATATATTCACCAAACTAATTTGACTTTCATTTAACCCTCTTGGACTATCACGAAAATTTAGATCTATCTCTAAATTATAAAACGAGACAGATGTAAGTCTAAAATTTTTTCAGTTGCACAATTTAATCCATCGATCTATCTATTTTTACACATTATTTTAATTTATTAAATTATTATTTTATTCTTCCTTTAAAATAGCATTTATTATTTTTTTAAAAGGAAGATATTATCTATTAGCAAAACAAGTTGAATTGTCCAGGTACAAAATATGCAGAAGATTACGAGGGAGATCTTCTGACCAAAAGGAATTCGCGCGGGATTATTTAGTAAGATTGGCCAAGTAGTCGACTGCTCTATTCGCTTCACGATACACATGCTTAATCGTAACTCTTTGAAAGCAGTTAAGTACATGCAAAATATCCAGAATTATGCTTTTGACACGCCAATGAGGAGTTAATTTGTTCTGTGCAATGTGCACCAGTAGTTGAGAGTCTGATTCTATTGCAACATTTTGATGTCCAAGTTGATGGCATCTTAGTAGTCGTAGCCTTAATGCCCAAGCCTCTGTCGCTAGCATCGAGTCGAAAGAGCGACGAACTGACCCTGCAAAAATAAGTGCGTCGTTAGCGGATCTAATGATATAACCTGCCCCTCCATCCAACCCCGGATCCGTAAAAGATTTATCCGAGTTAATTTTAACCCATAGGGAAGAAGGAGGCACATTTATTATCTCTCTTCTCTTATGCTATCCTCTTCTTCTCTCCCTCATATCCTCTCTCTCACTCTATGCTCGCCTGCAGGTGAGATCCCGCTCATCTGGTCCCAAGTGAGACAGAGACCAAAGGGTGAGAGAGAGATCGGAGGGAGAGCAGAGAGACCAAGAGGAAGGAAGATATAGATAGATCGACTTGTCGGGAGGAGAGAGAGGACAGAAGGAACCAGAGAGAGAGAGAACGAGAGAGGGAAGAGAAAAAATGTGAAGAGTAAATATCTTTTAATTCAGATGGTAAAATAGTAATTTAGTAAGTTGTAATTTGAATAAATTTAATATCAAATTAGATGAAACTGTTAAAAAAAATTTAAAATTATTTCTGCATTATTTTAGTTTACGTGTATGTTCGAAATTTCATGATAGTTCAAAGAAAAAAAATAAAAATAATCCTAAAATAAAAGGGCAACATAACTTTATCTAATAAGGATCGAAGAGCAAATCGCGCTAGAGGAACATGCCTGGGACCACGAGTTATCCCTATTGGGCTGGGGCCTTTCCCATAAGGCTCATCTTTCAATCGGTGATGTCTTCTTTTCTACTCTTAGTAAACTTATTGTTTTATGAGTAATATATAATTATTAAATAAAATGAACGAATACAAAAGAGTTATGTGCCGAAAGTACTATACTTATTCATTTTTCTCTACAAACATTTGTTAATGGCTTTGATTTTGCTGTGCGTCGAATAGGGGTGTTTGTTAAAATAAATCAATAAGTTTTTGGTTAAGTTAGTAGCACCACGAATAAATATTTACCATTCTACGCTTTTGAGCCTTTTAGACAACGAAAATACTTTAAAGTTAAAACATAAAATTATTATTGCCAACAAAATTTTAATCTTTGAATTAAATAAGTCAAATACTAATCTAGACCAATAACACTTAAGTTCATTTGTTTTAATAAAAAAATATTAAGAAAAATAATATTAAGAAAGTATTTTATTTTATATATTAATAAATGCTTAAGTATAGGGGAAATGTTGTGAAGGATTAGTTGAACGAAAATAAATTCTCATTTTGAAAATTGTAATTACTTTTCTTAGCTTTTATTTCATTTGTTTAGCCAATGAAATTATTTTTTTCAGCTGAAGGAGTTTTTTATAATTATCCAATATGAAAAAGGTGTGAAATTTATTTATTTTTAAATAATCACAAGAAAGGGAGTCTTGAAAGAATCCCGATCAATTCTAAATATGGTCCTACTGTCAAATGGGGTTACTGATCTTAATAGACATCCATCCATTTTTTTTCTCGGAGGCATTGACTTTATCATGTTCGATAACCAACATAATAAATGAAATACATGAATTTAAAAAAAAATGACTCGCTTTTTTTTACTATTTAGTGCTTTTTTAGTCATTACGTTTTTTTTCCCTTCGAAATCGTTATTTATTCTACATGCAAAACAATAATTAAGCTCGTCTTCAAATAATAGAGTTGCTATACTCATATGTATAATTATTTTTCACTTAAAGACTAAAAAGTGCAGATAAAATAAGGGACATGCGGATCGAAGATTGCAGTCCGAATGGATGAAACTTCGTTTCTCAAACGCTTTTAAAAAAAATTAAACTTTTTTTTGGGAAAATCGTCATAAATTTATCTGGGGTACACGCGCCGAAAATTACAAACTTACAACAATTGACTACACGAAAAACATGGTCAAGTCGAATTAGAGATAAACAGATTCTTATATTCAATCCAACCCCGACCAACTATGATCAAGTCAAATTAAAGACAAATAAACTTTTATATTTGAACACTATGATAAGATCAGATTAAAAACAAATAGATTCTTATATTCATTTCAACTCGAGTATTAGTAGATCGAATTGCATAATCATTATTCCATTTATTTTTTTTCTTATTTATTTGTAATGTTTAATATCTTTTGGTATATTTTTAAGAGCAAGAATCACATTTCCCAAGCATTTAAAACATTTTTCAAATATATAAGTAAATTTATTTTAATACATTGATTTTAAAATAAATTCAAAATTCAAACTAAACTAAATATGTTAAATTTTAATAAATAAAAAATATTAAATCATTGGTCGAGTTCGATTGATCGGGTTTGAAATTAGAAATATACACCATAATAATTGATAATTGAATTAATTCGAGTATGAACTGACCCAATCAAAATTAAATTAATTCAAATAATCAAATCAATTTGACCTAATGAATGCCTCTACTTCCATAAGCTCACTATTGGCATGTATTTATTCTTAGTTTATCTTTATAATGACTGAGAAGAAAAAAAAAAGATACTTCTAAAGATTTTGTCCTAGATTGTGATCTTACATTACGATATTGTCTCTCGATTTACTTGCATAGTCCTTCTTAACCTATTGAATGATCACATCGGGTTTCTCTTTGATCTATCAAATGTTCAGTTTCCCTTTGATCCATCGAATGTTCATATTTCCTTTTGATCTATCGGATTGTATTTGATAGGAAATTCATGCTTGTTCATGTGTTTAAGTCTGCAAATCATAGTTTGTCAATGAAAGTATTGTTGACCTTGAAACTTTATTTTGTATTGGTTAGTCTTATCTCTTATTAGATTGAACTATTCACTTATTGTTTATTGGATTGAATCGTCATTATACCGTTTATTGGAATGAATATTGTTGCATGTAAAAGTAACCTAAAAGTACTGTTATTGAATCGTATAGTTTTGAAGCCACTTAATTTATATTATTGGTTCAATTACGTCGCCACGATTGTTTTATATCAGTATTGAGTTAATCATTGTCAGTTTTATCATTATGTTTGTCCTATTTGATTTTATACCTACTTGTTTATTATACACTAGATGTGAAAATTCATGAGATATTATTTTCTTTGTATTTGATTTTGCTGGTAATTAATACTGCAATAGATGGTTGTGCTAGTGATATTGATGTTCCGCACATGATAGTCTTATTGTCCTTTTTAATTACTTTATAATAGTTGTATAATTCTAAAATCATGTTACAATTCTTATGTCGCATTCAGTCTATGACATTTGTTATAATTATTTCATACTTCTGCATGTTGATTACTCGAACATTTGTTTTTTATCAAATAAAGTTTTTCGTTTTAATTTGTGTTTCATTGACTAGTCAATATGGTCAAGATATTGGTCAATATATTATACTGTCATAGCGTCTCCGAGTCCATATTTTTTCATGTGACAAGGTGAGAGTTTGGAGGCGTTACCAATATAGTATACAAAGTATAAATATAAATTTCTTTGATAATATATTAAATATTAAAATAATTATTACTCATATGATATCCCCAATGCGGTATCAACGAGAAACTCGTCTTTGGTTTGGAATTGAAATCTTTATATATATTTTGTCATAAGAGTCAATTTTTTGGAGACTATCGTATAGTTATATTCCTAAGGCATTTCCTATTTACAATCATGAGGGTGCATATATAAATAATTTATTATTATTATATATATCAGACATTATAATTCTTTATATATTTTTCATTTAATACAGTTCTACCTTTGCATGAGAAGGAAGTAAGATTAAGGGCAAACTTTGTAAATTTTATTTATTCTTTTTATGTAATTTTTTTTTCTTGTAGGATATCAGATGAGATATTGAAAACCTAAAAAAATCAAAGTCAGTCGTGTAAAATGCTCAAATAATAATACATTGACAGTGCCATTATGTCAATGATATGAAGTATATTCGAAGGATTCAATTTGACATTGTTGTTGTATCCTAGTGCATGGAAGCAAATTATGATCATGGCAGACTTGTTTTGGAAGTAGACAAGTGCACGGTGCCATGTGTAGAACATCTGGTTGGCGCTGGAAGTGACAATGATTACCCGTCGGCCGAGAACTCTACTGTTGTATGCTTGTGCATGTTGTACCCCAATCAATTCCATTTGAAAAATTAGTGCAAGGACATGTGAACGAATAGTCGATCAATGGTAATAAGCGAGATGTGGTCGAGATACCACATATCAATATTGATCATGAGGTTATGTGAGGATTCATGAATGATGGCTACTACTCTGATATCCCTGAAATGGTTCCTATGGTGGAAAACAGGATTGCTTAATAAGTTCATTTTTGGAGAGGAATTATCTTATAGAGTGAGATTGAGAGAATTAGATGGGTGGGTTCAAGGACATTTTTGGGGATTAATCAAAGTCTCCTTGCTAGTGGAAAATAATTTTAATAAAAATATTAGTTGTGATGGATAAGTTTATTTTTTCGATCATCATCACAATTTTTTGGGCTTCACCATGACTAGTTTGTGTCATCTCAAATCACATGTCTAGTTATGACGGATAAAGCTTCTAAGGAAATATTTTGCGTTTAATGCTGCCAAGATATCCATGTAATAGAAAAAAAATAAATTTCTCCTTCTTCTTTTACTATTATGTGTATATGATAATGTGTTGTAAATTTTCTTTAAAATGAGTATAAATTTTGATTTCCAAACTTATTTAAAATTGTAAGTTTTTCCTTCAACATGTATATTTTTTGTTATTCTTTTGAATCATGAATAACACTTTCACCATTTTAATCATGTACCACCAAATATTATTAATTTAAAAGATTTTATTAGTTAGGATTATTTTATCTTATTTTCCTTTTGTTATCTTAAGAAGATATAGTAGTTACTTTAGATATTTTTGTTAGGGTCAAATTCTATTGTAAAACTATATGTAAGAGTTCTTTGATGTGAATAAGATCACACTTTGAATATTTCCCTTAAATAAAACTTCGTGTTCTTTTTACCGTGTGGATTCACAATGCGTTCAGTGAATTTCGAAGAACTCTGATGGATTATAGAGCAACTATTTTTTTTATCAAATTGAAGCAGACGACTTGCATATCGATATCGTTGATTTATTCCAAAATTCTTGATGGATTCCAGGATTGTTTGTTCATCGTGCCTCGCGTCGTCATTACCATCATCCGTATACGCCCATCTTTCTCACCTCCGCTGCGTCAAGTGGTATAAGAGCAAGTTAATCAAACCTGTAGTTATCTTAGATTTTTTTGTCATGAAAAAAAGATGTTCAACCCCTTCTACATTACATTCGTCAAATCATTACTCGCATCTCATATGAGTTACACCACCGCACATCAATCCAATTTCGAGAATGAATTTCTTTGAAGAAGGAGAATCTGATGTAGCATCAAATATTATTAGTTTAAAAAAATATTTATTAGCTTTATTATTATATTATTATTTTTTTCTATTGTTATCTTAGGAGGATTTGATAGTTATTTTATATCTTTTTGTTAGGATCAATTTTATATATAAAATTTCATATAAGTTTTCTTTATATTAATAAATAAGGCTTTGAATGTTTTCTCAAATTGAACTTTATGTTCTTTTATCGTGTGGATTCACGATATCTCGAATGGATTTTAGAGATACTCTGATGAATTTTAGAGCAACTATTTTTCATATCAAATTGAAGATACGACTTGCAGTTCGACATCATTGGTGGATTTTAAGATTCTTGATAGATTTCGATATTATTTGTTCGTCGTTCATCTCGCCTCATCGCCATCATCGTCCACCTACGCTCATCTCCGCAACTCCATTGAGTCATCATTCAACCGATATATATATATATATATATATAATACTACTACTACTACTACTACTACTACTACTACTACTACTACTACTACTACTACTACTACTACTACTACTACTACTACTACTACTACTACTACTAAATAACATTATAATTTTTTGGCTCTTCTAATTTAAATTCTAAACAATATAATAAAGAAATCTTTAATTTTATTACTATACATTTACTATAACATGTTTTTGTTTAATTATTCAAAATAACATGTGCATGAAATCTATTTCATAAATGAATAAAAATAATAAATATATCCTAAAAAATATGATTTAAAAATATAAAATAAACTATAATTCTAAAGCTAAAATCATAAATAAAAATAAATAAAATTTATAAAAAGTGTAAATGTATTCTAGATTCCTTTTTGAGAACTCTGCTCTCGAATCTCTAGAAATTATTCGCCCTCTCGCTTTTGGATACCCTCATCTATTTTTTCTTTATTGAAAAATCATGTTTGAAGAGCATATTTCATAAAGAATGATAAAATAACAAAAGATTGAACAAAATTTAACATAAGTATTCAACTGTCAAACACAAAATTAATTTATAAATTTATATTATACTATTTGTAACGCCCCTAGAAGACCACCCCGCCACGTGGTAGAATATCCTCCTTGGTGCGCTACGACATACTTCATAATCTTGACTTAAAGGTTGAATAACAAGACTTGATCAACAAAAATGCGGAATAAATAAAAACTTTAAAGAGTCCAAAACTCTCTATATAACATAAGGAAGATATGCGAAAGTCTTACATCAAATAAATAGTCTCAAAAGACTAACTAGAATAACTCAATAGAAAAGACTAAATGAAGAGACACTATGAATCATTATACATGTGCAAAGTCAACCACCATGAGTATTAGTCGCCGCATGCACCACTAACATCCTGTATTGCAAAATACTCACCTATAGGATCCAATACAAGGAAGAGAAATATACATGAGCTATGAAGCACAATATGTAAGACAATCAATAGATAAGCATGTCATGATAAATAAAAAGCACAATAATAAGCTAATAATAAAAGCAGAAGGTCAATTATTCCCTTATTAACTTTCTTACATTTCTTACTTATCATCTTGATCATCATCTTTAACTTTACATCGTCTTAACATCTTATATAACATCATCTTTCGTAGCTTAGAATATTTCATAACTCAACATCTTTCATAACTTCATTATTTTCATAACTTTGCATCAAGGTCAAACATCAATCACTTTGAGTATACTTTATATAAAGAGTGACCTATGGCTATGACCAACATCAATCACTCCAATTATTATATTTACTTAAGGAGTAAGCTATGGCCAATGCCAGACTTCAATTACTCCACAACATTATCATTATCATATTTCATTATTCATCTTCATCTTTAATTATTTCATTATCATCAATTAGTCATCAATGAATAGCATCAATCAATAACTTAATCCTCTAATGCAGTATGCAAATGTAATATTTAGGCCAAGTGGTTTATCTTTGTTATCTTTGACTTATCCCATTAGCGCTTTGAAATTACTTTGAGGGTTGCTTTGATGACTTTGAATTGCTCATGAGTCTTGGAGGTCTCAGAAGCATGGTGACCCTTTATCTTGTCCACATAATTAATACTTAATATTCATAAGACATGATAAAATATCAATAAAACATCTTCCAATATTTAAAATAACATCCTCCTTAGTCTTTCATCGTCTATGGCTTAATTAAAAATAATATCAACATCAATTACTTTTCATCAAGCCTATCACGGCCAGTGAAATACATCTCACGGCTGTGACTCTCGGCTTCACGGCTCATGATGTATATATCACAGCCATTACGCTTCCTTCATAACCGTCCTTCACGGCCCGTGACATATCATCACGGCCCGTGAAGTTCCCTTCATGGTCGTGAACCTAGTTCACGAGCATGACGACTTCCAGTTCTCGCCTTGTTCACGGACGTGAAATATATCTTACGATCGTGACTCATCACTGCCGGTGACGTTTCCATTAGTGGTCGTGGAAGAGATCATGGGCGTTAGGGCTTTATCCATGGTCGTGAACCGATGATTACTTTTGTAACTTCACGGTCCGCATCCACGAATTCACGGGCGTGACCAACTTCATAGGCATCATGTTTTCACAATGATCTTCTTATTCATGGGCGTGAACCATCCTTCACGACCCGTGATCTTAGGTTCACAGTTGTGAAATCTTCACGGTCAAACTCGTCGGACTTCGTTCTGTTCATCCCTTCATGGGCGTGAGACAAACTTCACGACCCGTGACACCTAGGTTCACGGTGGTAAAGCCGTCTTCACGGGTCGTGACACCTAGGTTCATGGTCGTGAAGCCGTTTTCATGGCGTGACCGATGCCATCACGGTAGTGAAATCCTCTTTCACGGCCGTGATGACGCAGTGGACTTCAATATCATTTATTAAGTCTGAATATTTAATTATTTCTAGGGTTAAAGAAAGATTTAACATTCTAAACATCATCTTATCTATGACTATCTAGTATGAACCCTAACATGCAAATTATTTAACATGAACCTATTTATCTAAAGGGATCCGCCTATTTACATACCGAATCCTGTAGGGTTATTCTTCGTTCTTCAACAGCGCCCTCTTGATCTCATCTATTGCTCCTGATCTCCTTCACGTTCTCTTAGATATTTGGGCATCGTTCTAGGATGAGAGAAGGAGAGAGAGAAATAAAACATAGAAGAGAGAGATCTTACATAGAGAAAAAAAGTTGACGGATAGGGCTTTAGAAGAGTAAAATTATAAGGGCTCTCTATGGTCTTATTTATAGGTATAGGGATTAAGGTCTCCTAATTTAATTCAAATTTAAATTTTAAATTTGAATTCTAAAATTTAAATCAATTAAATAATCTTACATAATCAACTCTTATATTTAAATGATTTGAATTTAATTTTAAATTCTGGTCTCTATTTGAATTTAAATATTAGGATTGAACAAATTAAATATTATTATTTAATTAAACCTTTTTTTTCTTTTTAGAAGTCCCGTGTATTACACTATTAGACTCTGAATAGGAGGAAAGTAAACTCAGAAATATATTTGTAGCCTTTGCACATATTACACACTCATTTTTTATATACTTTATCTTATCTTATCATTTGACTGTGCATTACAAGCTTCAATAATAGTATCATAAACATATACAATTTCATCAAGTTTGATTGACACATCTGGTGTCCTGAATTGAGGGATCGGGAGCTAGAAGCCCCGAGTTCGAGCTTCGAAGTCGTCAATTTAGGTAGAAGAATATTATTTTTGCTCTTTACCTCGAATTCAGATTAGTTAGGTGCTAATAGCCTTAAACGGATACTTTAAAAAATATACATATATAATTTGAACCGTGTGTAATAACATAGTTCTAAAAAAAAGTTATTTACTACGCGAATGTAATATTTTCTTAAATCAAAATTATACGTAATTTCAGTAATTAAAAAATGTATTGAATGAAGTCACTTAAAGGTTCAAACTTTTTCGCAAACTATTAATCAAGGCCGTTAATCTTCTGAATATCTGTTTGACAACAACAATATCCATGCAATCGTGAAGAAATCATAGCTTAGCGTCCTGTTCAGCTGGATATGAGAAAAATAAATTCTGATTAAATTAATTTCGGTTCAAACTCATGCTTTTATATTGAGTTACTACTAATGCAAACATAAAAAAACTAATTTTTTTAAGAATTTAGACTAAATTTTTGATAAACTTCAATTTTGAATTATTAATTTTTAATCCCTCGATTTTAGGATATAGATTCACTAATTATTCTAACCAACTAAATTGAAGTGATAGCCTTTTACGCACAAACGGGAAGAGCAGAAAAAAAAACCCAGACACCACATCCAGAATTCCAAATTCGAAAGGAAGAAAAAACACAAAAAATAGTAGTTTATATCTATTTCACATCTGTCATTGTCGTTTCGTGGTTTTAATAATAATAATAATAATAATAATAATAATAATAATAATAATAGAAGGATGAATGTAACATCATCATGATCCTAATAATATAAACATTCGAACCACATGTCGCCCTTTCATAGACGGACGGGTCCCTAAACGCAACGGAGCAGCTCAACATGCGTGCATGACGACTCTGCCATGTAACAAATGAATGATTGCATACCTAATACGCTGATATAAATATCAGTCTTATTATCTTATACTGTCTAATACCATATCAATCATTATATATGTGGATGAGTAACACATGAATCGAACCTTTAATTACCTAAAAGGAAAGCAAATTAAGCTGTTGGATCTCTCTTCTCTTGATTCGCAGGTCCAAAGTGATAATTTCAGGGACTTCCACATTACAGAAAGTAAGATAGCTGTTCCTGCTGCCTTTTCCTTGAGCCCCCCTCCCCATATTGCTCATTCCACTGCTTCAGTTCCCTCATAGCGAAATTATCAGCAGCATAACTGGAAGATACCTGCAAATTGCATGATTGAATTGCATTTAACATCGAGGAATGACGGGTGAAGTGCAAAATGCTATGCACCTTCATTTTTTTCATAATTTAATAAGAAAGAATATTAATTCTAATCAATCATATCTACCCGGAAAGATTCTTAACCCTGACAACACAATGTCTAGGGGTCTGAAATTTTCATGCTTACTTATCTTTTATATGCAACAGAGTTCACTATTCGGAAGATGATAATTGATTAAAAGAAACTTACTATTCTGTCCAGTAAGAAAATATGCATATTATTGTTCAAAAGGGAAAAAAAGCTTTATTATTATGAATAATGGGGATAGCAAAAAAAGATCAAACTCACTTGATTCTTTGCATGTCTCAAGTCTTCCATGCTTAATGCTCTGAGGATAATTTCTGAAGTCTCACCTTGCTCATAATACTTATTTGCCTGTGAAGATAAAAGTATCACAAAATTGCAGGAACTTGAAGCAACGACAGAACAAATAGCTGACGGTTGTAAATGAAGTTGCATCAATGACATTTATAGGATATAAAGTTAACCGGATTTGGGACTTCAAAATTCAAATGTTCACTTCTTAAATTTCTCTAAACTCAAAGTTCAGGTTCCGCAGAGATGGCTGATTGTGTAACATTTGTGAGTGTCTTATCAGGAATTCGAATTGAATATTATGCATGACACAAATCCTAATGGTTTGCAATTGAATATTATGGAGAAACAGGAAGGATTAAACAGACATGATGATGGTATACAAAGATGCGCCTTCCAATCAAAGTTCTTCGAGTTTTTCAGTTTCTATCTTGCTTTCGAAAGAAAATAATCAATTTATCAAATTCTGAAATCTCAATGCGTCAAAACATTTAAAGGGGCTCAAAATTGTATGGCACAAAGGTAAAAGAATCTCACCAACATCAATCTCTCCTTTTGAATTAGCTCTCTGACAGGACGATATGCTGCCGTAACACATAAATTCTGCACAAGATTACTCTCAGAAGTTAGTGGACAGACCGTGTTATGCAAAATAGACAAAAGAAAAAAATTACACATCACTTTTAATTGGACTATATTGCCAGAGACTGCTAGAGTTATTTTTATACGGAAAAAATAATAGATGATACAATATTATCCAAATCCTAGTGAATTTATATAGGGACTTCTAATATAAAATAAAAAATAAAAATTTTAAAACTGTCTAGATTTCGGGGACTCCGCTCCCGAGCTCCCATAAGAACATTTTCTGGATCCCCTATACCTCCTCTCAATTTCACTGATTCACTGATCGGACAGCGAGACCTCCGTATGGGATAATGGTTTCGCCGTCCCAATTATTCCAATGATTATAATACACGGAGGATCATATATGAATTTATCGCTAAATTAAAATCAAAACATTATCAACAGACCAAATATTGCTTAGAAAAAAAGCCAACCTTGAGATCACTACCACTATACCCTTCCGTCAATGTTGCAAGCTCCTTGAAGTCAAGTGCTTCAACCTTCTCTTTTGATAACATTTTCCTCAAAATTGCTTCCCTGCTCTCCAAGGATGGTAACCCGACCATGATTCTATTCAATAACACAAGTCATTGAATGTTAGCAACCATAAAATTGGAAGCCACAAAATGACATTGATCATTCTTCACCAAAGGATAAAAAAAGTACAAACATGCAGACCTGCGTTCAAACCTCCTAATGGCTGCTTCATCCAGATCAAAAGGTCTGTTTGTTGCTGCAAGAACAAGGATTCTCTCCCCAGGTTTTGTCAGAAGTCCATCCCAGCGGGCCATGAACTCATTCTTTATTCTTCTCATCGCTTCATTTTCTCCCACCATAGAACGCCGTCCAAGCAGGCTATCTACCTCATCTATGAAAATAATAGCGGGGGAGAAATTTTCAGCAACCGTAAACAATGCTCTAACATATTTATCACTCTCTCCAAACCATTTTGTTGCGATAGTAGACATTGAAACATTAATGAAACTGGCTCCAGCTTCCTTTGCAATAGCCTTAGCAAGCATTGTCTTTCCAGTCCCGGGTGGTCCAAATAGTAGAACGCCTTTGCAAGGCTTCAATAGACCTCCTTTAAAGAGGTCTGGGCGTCGAAGTGGAAGCAAGACCAGCTCATGAAGAGATTCCTTTATTTCAACCAATGAGCCGATGTCATCAAATGTCACTGCAATTTTACTGGCTGGGATAACCTCTGATATGATGTCCTTTTCAAATGTATTTTCTGGAGCAGGTTTCTACAAGTACATGATAAAAAGAAGTTAATGTTTTAGATCAGTTCTTAAGATATCAGATAGCTCAAGTTCAAATAAGTGAGCAGACCTCTGATTCAGTAGTTGTTGCCAGTTCCGGAGTAATCTTGACACAAGGCTTAGTTTCTTCGAACATGAACAGGACGCGCAACAAGCTGTTACAAAGAAGATATCATATACATATGTAACGATAATCGCAATAATAATAAGGGAAAAAGGAATATGTAGCGCACTTGTACAGAAAGTAACGATACTTTCTGTACAAATGAATAATGTTCAAATTTTTTTGTACAGATAGTGTCGTTACTTTCTGTTGCGCTACACGCATTACACTAAAAGTGCGCTACACGCTCCCTGCCCCCTAATAATAATACCACCAACAAACAAAGAATATGTAGAACACCAAATAACCTCTCTGGGGATATTATTAGCTTCCCGTTTCTGTATTCAGGATTTTTCTTGTTCATCAAATGGCTAGAAACAGTAGATACAACAATTTCTTCAATGTTGTCGCAGAGAAGCATAGTATTTGTTAGGCAGATTGAGCCCAGATCATCACACTCAATATCATTTGCTGCAAGAACCCTTGCAATGTGATTTCTTTTATCCTGCATTTTCATCATGTTCATGTCTTCCCCTAGTTGGAAGTTCCATGTCAGAAGATGGATGTCACCTTCTGGTGGTTTAATCTCTATGTTGTAAGAAAAAATAGTAGAAAACTTTCCATCAACATCCCTGGGGTAATTATCAGATCCCAACAATCTTGAACCAAGAATTAGCACTGGTCCTGATAGCTTTGTCAACATCTCTACAAATAAAGAATATGCCATATCTGATCTCTGCAGAAAGCTTTGAACATCTCTTATGTATAGGATTATGGGATTGCTTTTAGAAATTGAAACCAGAACCTGGACAACAAACCAAAAATTGAAAAAAAATTTGTATGCATCTCAAGTAGTCATATGCAAATTGCAATAGAACCAATACAAGAATAAATACCTAAATAATGAAAACAAAGGACATTACCTTCTCAAGGGATCTCATAAGAACTTCCTCATCAAAAGACCAACTGTCGGTTCTTTTCAAGGGAACTGAAAGTTTGAGCAATCCATCAGTACATACATATACATATGTATGTATGTATGTTTGCAAAGCATTATATAAAAGTTTGTAACTGGAACTAAATGTATCGTAAATGTATGATATAAGAGCACCATCTAAATGGTTACATTATCAGATTAAGAAAGAGATAAATTTATATATAACCTACATTGTAAGTGAAACCATAAAACAATGTTCTAAACAATCTAATGTTCCCTTTGTTCTGTGAAGTTTCAATAAATATAAAAGTTGGAGCTTATGTTAACCTTGTAACACTCTACTCCAAAGTGATTTCTCATCCTTGTGAACAACTATCTACAATGTGTTGGTATATATTATTGGAAAACTATCACCTTAGCCTGTGAAAAGGAGAGGCATTTCCATTGAAAGCATTCATGCTAGAACCTAGCCTTTAATTTCTGTGGGGATACACAACATCTAGCATAAATTAGTACTCATAAGCTTGGATTAAACCCATCAAACTGAATAAGTGAAAACCGATTTGGTCTAAGCTATAACCCATAAAATTGTCATATAACAAATCTTTCTCTAAACAGTCTCTTAGGGAGTTTGATACCTGTTTGCATGCTTCTACCTTCAGATTCAATCCTCTGAGGAGAGGATTTAAATAAAAAGGATATTTTCTTCAATAAAGTCTCAGACGTGGATCTCTTCAAAATCTGCAGATAAAACAAAGGCAACAAAAATGAAGGGACTTTGTAGCGACTATGAAGAACAATTGTAACAATAGCCTACTTTTATATTTCGAGAAGTTTGCTGATATATTAAATAAGTAAAGTACATTATAGTGTTTATACCATTCAAGCCTAGAGGAAAGAACCCAGTTGCATTTTTCATAGTTGTATCCATTTCAGTAACAAACAGCTGATTAGCTTGTTTCAGAAAATAAAGAAGTTCTATTCGGGTGCAAAACTAATAGATTTTAAAATAATAATAATAATAATAATAATAATAATATTATTATTATTATTATTATTATTATTAGTAATAGTAATAAATACATATATACAATAGCAATTTCCATAAGATATATACAATAGCTTTCATGATGTATGAATTGACTTCATTAAGGCTTCGTTTGGATATTTAGTGATGAAAGGATGATGATGGATAGATCGAAGATGGTTAAGAAGGGTTAAAAATTTATAGGTTGAAGAAGGTTATTTTAACCTATGTTTGGATAAAAATAAATGATAATGAATGGCATAAGAAAACCAATATTTTGTTTGGATAAAAAAATAAGAGATGGATAGAAAAGGATAATTTTGTTAAAAAGACTCTTTTATTCTTTCGAATTGAGGAATGATGCTTATGTATCGATAAATTATAAATTAGAGAATCAAAATTTTACATACTACTTATAAGAACTTTAGGATCTTTGTTTGAGTGCATTAAGAAGAATGATAAAAATAATTTAAAATAGTAAATGAGACTGAGGGTAGGTTTGGAATAAAAAGTTTAATCCATTCAATTCCACCAAATCGGTGGAATAGAAATATGGTGGTTTTAAGAGTTGCCATAACCCTCCATAACCTTTATACCATCAAAAAATAAAATACCCAAACATGAGTTATAATAATCCTTCTCAACTCATCCATCAGTAACCCTCCACATTCATCCCTAACCCGTCATCCAAACGAGGCCTAAGGATCCAGAATGCATAACTGTGCCTTCTCAAACAGTGTGGTGAATGAAAAAACTGCATATTTAGAAGCCACATCGTAATATATTCTTATGCTTCTTAAATTTTGACAGCTGAAATACAAAACTTTGATTGAATAAGATGCAGTTTGACCCAAATAATTATGCTTGTACTTCAGAAATCTTACTGTGTCCTTGCTTGGAGTTCCGTATTTGCTGTGTATCTGTAGTTAAATGCAAACATTGACATTATAAATCTCAAAAAATACTGAAGAAGTAAAAAATAACGATTTGATGTGCTTGCCTTGATTGAAAAATCTGTAACATCGAGCAATAATAAATTTGCCTGAAAATAATGTGCCAGAGCCTTTGTGAGCCTTTGTTGATAAAGCTCTGCAAATAGGAGTGTCGAAATCAGTCCCAAGCACATAATTAAAATTCATGAAATGGATGGTTTAAATATTTCAGAGCCAATAAAGTCTACCTGAAGGTCCTGAGAGCAGTATAGTCCTACTTGCTGGCAAAAGATTCTGTGTATGCTTTGACAACTCTGGTTTCTTTAGATGAATATATGCTGCACTTGTTAAAATAATCTGAATCTGTTGGCTGGTATCAAGATTATGAGACAAGGGAGTTAGAGTAAAAGTTCATGTAACAAACACCGAAAAAGCAGTCTTAAAGGATACCCAAAGAATGATTTCGAATTCATTGGTGGTTAGAGAATTAAAGTTTCTCAGTAATCAAGTGAAACTATAAATTAAAATCTGAAAGCTGTAATTTTCTTTTTCTTTTAAGAAAACTTATACACTTGACAATGTTAACCATGCAAGATACAGCAAAAGTATTGAATGTTTTATCCCTTTCTGCATGGCATTGTAAATATTTATGGAGAAGAGTCAAAATATTCAATTACTTTCGGTTGCTCCTAACTAGTGAAAGACATTGCTGCTTGTATAGCATATTGCACATAGTGCCCTGTTTTAAGAGTCAAGATGCAACAATTTAACTGAACTCCCCACCAAATATATTGAGACTGCATCTAAGATATAGATTTGTGCAAGAATATTGCAGGTTTGATAGCAGTTTGTGAAGGTGTTGCAGAACTTTCCCTGGAGTTTTCTAATAGACTAGTTGAATAAATGTGATTGCACAATAGTTTCTCATTGATAGCTAATGGAGATAGTAGGAATTGACCTCTATAAGTTAAACCAAAGTAGCAAAAAGATTAAACGTAAAAAAGTCTACCTAAGGTAATAAGGGAACTCATCAAAGGTGACTTCGCTCTCCCTTCCATCCACCACCAGCTGCATCAGCTCTCGCTCGACGTCCTCCGGCGTGGCGCCGGGGGACGACGGCGAGCTTTCCGACGGCGGGGTCCGGCTGCTGGCCGTCCGCCTGGATGCCAACATGACCCCGACGCCCACTCCGACCCCGATGGACATCAGGATGTGCTTCTCCTCCATCTGCTGCTCCTCCTCCTCCTCCTCCTCCTCTATGTCTGCTTCCGTGACCCTCGCGAACTATTAAGAGCGTTAAGTTATATACCGGAGAAAAGAATCCAAATCACACTACAATTCTTCTAATTACTCCGAGTACGGCACAGAAACAGAGTCCAAATGCACCGGAATTTGTCCAGGAACAGAACTCTTCTCATCAGATGTTGCACTAAGAACACCTGAAGCCGAGTTCACTTTGGCGCTTTTCTACAGCATTGTCTTTTTTTTTTTTTGAAGTTTGATTGCAACTATTAATTGCTTTTTAACTCTTTATCAACTCAACCAAGTCAGTTTTTTTTAAATGATCGAGCGATTTTGAATAATTAATCTATCACCTAAAAAATTATCTGTCTAATTAATCAAGAAAATTCAACAATTGTAATTAAAAAAATTCAAATATTTATCTCTCATTAGAGAGTTTGAGTCAATTAAAACTTTTACATTTAAGAAAAGTCATCTTTTTATCGGGAAAAACGAAAAAAAAAGAACAAAATTAAAAAAAAAACACCGCGATTATGTCATGAATTGGGCCAAGTGGCCCATCAACCTCGTAAAAAAGTGTCCGAACCCTTTCCTCAGTTCTCCTCCATGGACTTCTCTGACGGCTGGCGGTCGCCATGGCCGGTCGCCTCCGTCTTCGCCGCCCCGCGCCTCCTTCCCAGCGGCGGCCACGACGCCGCCGCCTCCTCCTCCTCCTCCGGCGGCGGTTCCGTCGGCCCTCTCCTCTTCTTCCCTTCCTCTCCTCCTCTGGACCTTCTCTGCTCCCCTTCTCTCTCTCCCCGTGTCCCTCTCCCTCTCCCGAAAGCCACCGTCTACGACGGTCTCCGCTCCTTCTTCTCCACCATGGAGAATGACGAGTTCCTCCCTCTGGACGCAATAGACGCCATAGCCGCCGACGCCGCTCGCTCTTGCTCCGCCGCGGAACCCCTTCCCTCCAACAATCTGGTCGCCCTCCGCTGCCACGATCCATCTTCTGTCCTCCTCTTCTTCCCCACTGGAACAAACGCAGACTCGATTGGATACGTCGGCCTCTCGTTCCCCGGAGGAGTGGCGCCTCCCAGGATCATCCTCGACAATGACGGCGACGTCTTCAAGCAAAGGGAAGGGTTGAAGCATCCCTGCCACCGGATACTGAAGATGTCGGCTGTCTCCGCCGCCTGTTCCCCGGCGTTCTCGTGGGCGCCGCCAGAGGCTATGAAGGCTTCCCCACATGAACCCCTCTTCCAGGGCTTCTTGCTTGCCGCCACTTTGTATTCTCTAAATTGGTTTAGGATCGAGACTAGGGTTTCGGACTCGGGCAAGGAGAGGCCGTTCTTAGTCCCATTGGCGAAGCAAGGGTTTGAAAGCCCTGTTGTCCATGCCTGCTGGAGTCCACATCTCGTCCATGAGAGCGCTGCGCTGCTGGAAAGTGGCGAGCTTTGTTGGTTTAATCTTGAGTCTAAGCGTGGTGGAAAGATTATGGTTACTCTGGATGGCGAGGACCCCGGGGAATGGTTGAGCTGTGCGTTTGGTGGGCAGCCATGGACTGTAGTTCTTGCTTGTTCTCGAGCTGTTGTTTTGGTCGATTTGAGGCTCTTGCAAGGCAGGCAGCAGAAGATTTTGGCTAAGGTCGACATGCCATGTTTATACGACGTTGTTCCTATGACTGAAAAGAACGATAGATTTGTAGCTTTCTGCAAGGCAAGTTACGATGATTTCCACTTCTCAGTGGCGACTGAGCGTCAATTGCATATTTTTGACGTCCGCAGGCCGATGGTTCCCATCATTACATGGGACTTTATCCTTAAGCATCCTCGATATATTAACATGTTCAGATTATCAGAGTTGAGACCATCTGAGGAGTTCAAATGGGCTTCAGATAATGGATTTGCCATCTTGGTTGGCTCCTTTTGGAATGATCAGTTCAGCTTATTTTGCTTTGGGCCTAAGGAAAATGGACCTCCAGGCAATTTTTCACTCTACAGCTGGGAACTTCCTTTCCATGTTTCTCTATCAGGTAGTCAATCTGGTTCCGGCAATGACCTTGTAAGGGATATATTCTGGAAAGAGACTGTTCCTTATGGTCTCCACTGGCAACAAAGCAAGAATATTGTTGCTGGTTTTTATGTAGTTCCAAATAACATGTTGACGATGAATTCAGGAACTGGTGGTTTTACTCTAATTCGACTCACACTGTCTGGAAAGTTGGAGATGCAACAATATGACGCGTATTCGGTTTTTCCGAAGGAATCTAGTACTAATGCAGAAGAACGACCAGAGCATATACACAAAATTATGGTCTATGAAGAAGATGAGTATAATTTAACCCCTAAATGTATTCTCCTTAAGCTTAAGTATCTTCTTGAATATATGAATGACAACCTTCTTAATGCTTTGGCTACTCGAGACCTTCCGTCTACCTATAAGACATATTGTCAAGTTTCTGTGGCTGATGATATGGAGGAACTCAGTAGGCTCATTATGGAGGCTGATTCCTCTTCTTCAGTTTTAATAGGTGATGTGGGTGCTCCAACTAGCGTTTTTGAGATCGCATGCCGTAAAATATTATATGGTCTTCCAGTTGACATTTTGTCCATTGCTTTTTCGAAGTACTCAAATATGTTTGGGATGCAGAGTTCTAACTTTGAGTTCTTAGAGGTTCCGAAGCTTTTGCCAGGCAGTAGATTGTTGCCTTTTTTTATGTCAAAACCTTCCGGAAGAAGTCAGAGGTGTTTCAGAGCATCATCTAGTAATGATCTTGTGGGACCAGTGCTGCCAGTTCCTGTTCTTCTAACAATTCAAGAGAATCAAAAGATTGACCTGTCTTCAAACTTTGAAATAGAACTTCATGACAACCCATTGAACCATCATTGCGGTGATGTACTCGGAAATATTTTTAATGAAACTTCCGTAGAGATTACTGGAAATCGCAATGAATGCCATGCCTTTAGTTGTGTGCAAGCTCAGAAGCCATATTTTGTTTATAGAAATTCTTATACAAGTGGAAAATCTGGGAACGGCAGAACTTATACATGTGAAAGTTCCATGAGCAACAGAGTTGGTGATGATACTAAAGACAAAGTAAAAGAAGAAGCTTCAGGAAGATGCTCTATAACTCACAATGATGACAGGTTCTCTACATTCGTTTGTGGAGTTGTAGACAAGAAATTTGAGGATTCCAAAGATGTGTTCGTAGATAAATTATTTGATTTATGTCCTGTTAAGCTGGAATTTGAGCCCCAAAACATCACACTCAAGTCAACTGAGGAGAAAATCTTTAGGTGCTTGAAAAGACAGTTTTCTAAATGGCAGGAGAATTATAAGCCATATCAGAACTTCTGTGTTTCCTCTAAAATTCCTAAGGTGGATAATTGATATCTTTTGTTTGAACTTGATGTCTTGGCTGAAAGTATAGGAGTGCTTTTCAAGGGAAAGCTGATATTGTCTCTCGAAGGAAATCCACTGAGATGGATGATCGAAAGAGCATATGATGGTGATTGCTTTTCCCTCTCCAAAAGGTAATTATTTTCATAAATACTTCTCTTAAGTATTTTCTGTGAAAAAACTCTACCTATATTAGAAACACAAATATTTTTTAAGGTTATAAATGCAAACATAAATTCTTTTTTTATTCTCTTTGACCAAGCAGCTGATTGAACGAATAAATGTGGCATGCTGAATGGGATACCATGCCAATTTTGGGAATTAGACCTTCTACCGAAAGATTTAGGGGGAAAGGTTTTCTGGTAAGCTTGTGTTCTCTTAGTTCAATCTTTACACTGATGTCATCGTGAAGAAAATTTTTTGTTCTTATATCTAGATCGATAATAAATTTCTTCTTTTGTACCCTCTTTTTTTGCTCCTTGTCTATTAATACTGCTCCACATGGCTTTGTGGGCAATGGATATGATGCCTAACTAATTAGGTGACTTCTTGCAGTCCTTGTTTTATTAAAAATTCTTATTGTTATTTTCTTAGTGTTCTGCATGGCCATAAGATATGGAGCATGGTGAATTTCCATTTCCGAGTTATTCCTGAATCTGTTTGTGACTCTAAATATAGGGGTATATATACACATAATTCTCCGATTTCGAAACTTCTCAGGCATTGTGATGAATATAGGTTTGTCTATTTTCTGATATCAGGGAGTATTTTAGTTAGCGCATAAGGGGTAAGCTAGATTCCTTTGCAAGTGTGTTGTGGATAACTGTTTATAGCAGCACATGTATGCATATCTGCATGTCTGTTCTCTTATTTATAGTAAACACCCAAAAAAAGAGATGTGGTTTTTGTAACTGCTGTTAGTCTTAAGAATTGTCAATCATGATCTAGCAATCTTGCATTTATATATTGATCATATTCATTCGGAAACCTCAAATGGAATGAACTTTGATATGAAACCTTGTAAACGAGTAGAGAACCTTGTCCGACTTCGAATCCATGACTTTCAGACATCAGATGTTGTCAATTAGTTTTTAACTAGGCTATCACTTCATCTTCTTTTTTCGTTTGTCATCACAGTTTTCAAGGCTTCGCCTCGACTAGTCTATGTCGCTCTTGATAGCATGCCTGGCTTCGAATCCATGACTTTCAGACATCAGATGTTGTCAATTGGTTTTTAACTAGGCTATCACTTCATCTTCTTTTTTCGATTGTCATCACAGTTTTCAAGGCTTCGCCTCAACTAGTTTATGTCGCTTCTGATAGCATGCCTGGCTATGACGGGTGAGGCTCCCAGCGAAAATTTTATACAGGGATTCAAACTCAAGATCTCTTTAAGAGAGGAGGAGCTGCTGTGCACTCCACCCCAACCCCGGTTGGTATCACTTCATCTTCTTTGAAACAGCTTTTATTAGACATTTGTCATCTTATATCCATCTAAACAACATCTTGCATGTCTGGATGAGGGCACTGAGTTTTGCTATCTCTTAGAATGATAATTAATGTTTTAAATTTAATATATATGGTCATTTGTCACTGTTTGATGTTTATATTGAAAACTAATCCCCTAACGGTTCTTTTTTGCTAAATAATCACTAATAAAATGGTTCATTTGATTGCCTCCAGAACTCCTTTACCTGGCAACTGAGACATCAACCAACGATCAGCATTTTTAGAAGTGTTCACTGGAGAGGATTTACAATGAAGCCTTTCATGATGGTGATGCCCTTCAGCTAGTTTTCAGGGGAAAAAAGGTGAGCTGTATTGCCATTTTGGTCTTGTCTTACTAGTGTAGTCAATGAAAATCCTGTTCCTAAACCATAATAGATTTATCCCATAGTTCTTTAGTTTTTATATTCATTTGACTCATTTGAAAACTAGCTGTAGAGTTTTACAACTTATCTCCAATTGGTTTTATTGTTTGTGCTGCAATGCGATTTGATCTCTGAATCAGCTTCTCACTTGAATTTCTTTGGAATATGAGGACATACCCGTAGTACATATACAACTGAATTCAATTGAGGTTCATGCTTTGTGAATTTGTTCTACACTCGGTGAAACCAGCTGTTGACAGCACTCACTTGAACAGGAGCAGTCGTCTTAACCTCTCACCAGCAGTTTGACACCAGCATTGCCTCATTCTCTCATGCTGAAAAAAGTTATGATATTTTAGATGATGATCTAATTTTGGCAAAACTAATGGATGCAATTTGACATTTTCATTTCTATTGTAAGACTCTATTAGTAGTTGATAAATAATAATTGTTGGAGACCCCCTAGAAGTAAAAGTTTTATGGAGGCGAAAATTGCTATACATATTGATTATGTGATTGGAACAATGTGAAATCGTAGAGCAAATCTTCCTTGGATTGTCTTATCTTAACAACCTCCCTTTTCTATTGAGTATACCTTAGCTTTATTGAAAGTTAAAACATTTATTTCCTTTTATTGACGTGTGAGGCATAACATGTCAACTCGAGAAGAAAATCTAATGCAAATCACTAACTTCCACCATCTTGTTATGTTCTCAGATAGTGATGGCATTGGCTCTCATGAGGGAAATGATCGATGGGTGAAGTCAGTTGTATGCCTCAGCTGTATTCCAGTAATGCAATCATCAGTTGCTTTAAATGTCGACAGCATCTCGAGCAAGTCATGGAGGAATGTTCGATTGATGACTCTGTGAAGAGTCACAAGTACAGGCAGCGAACTTATCTCAATTCCATGCATCTGGACGATAAATTTTAGTAACCTCTGAAATGTGTTTTCCTTCTGAGTCCACACATTTTCTGCAAATGAATCGATGTGCAAAGAGAGATGGTGATGGAATGTACATCGTAGCTGCTGGGCAAGGCAAGTAGTTCATTGTCTTCTAGTTGTGCGCCACAAGAGCCACCAAAGGAGGTGTTATTGGTTGCCATCAGATGCCGGCAATATTGGCTCCCTACTACTCCAACTTTCCCCACTACATGCCATCGCTTATGGAAATTGACTTGGAAAGAAGAACGTCTTCAGGTTTATGATCTTTTTTTGTGCAAAGAAGAAAAGCCTCCTGGTATTAAATAAGGTTTGAGTCATTGTCGTGCATGGCCATTACGTTGCGTACTTGCATGGATGATGAAAGCTTTATCATACCTTTTCTAGTTGTTAAACATTATTAGTCTTTTCCTGTGGGTCTAATTATTTAAGATTACTAGCTCGACGAATTAAACTTTTTTTTAAATGCTATCATATCCAACAAGTTAGAAAAAATTTCCTGATAGACTGATACATGTCAGGGATGACATATTAATTTAGATGTGCTACTTATTTTTTCTTTCTTAAGAGAGAACTTTTGCTGTTGATATCATTTATTCGATTTGATTTTCTCGATACGATTGACTGGCCAAGCTAGTAAGTTTCAGATGATGGGTCGGGAAATGATCGAGATAACAATTTATAACATAATATATCACTTAATCCGTGCTTCAAGTCATTAAAATTTCTTAGTACGGTAGGACCGGGACAACTTTAATGTAAAGCTTGAGCTTCTAGTAATTTTTGACAAAATTGGCGATCAACTTTTACGACCTTTGATTGTCGAAATTCACATTCTTATGGTCTTTAACGAAAAACATATGGGCGACATTTCCCCGAGATTATAACAAAAAAAAAAAACAGGACATTTTTGTTTTCTTCTTCCAGGCTAATACATGTAAATTAAGAAAAAAAATATTTTATTTAAGTTACTAAAATGTTAGAAGAAGTAAACATCATATTAAAAATGAATTGTGTCATGATCTTTAATTTTTCGAATTAAAATCATGAATAATTTTTTTTGGGTCTAAGAGTAGAACTTCATTGGTTTTCAGGGCTATTAGCACCTTATTAATTCAGTATTCGGACGGGTGCGGCGAAGATAAATTCTGGCCAAAGTGGTCTCTCTGGGAATCGAACCCGGGGCTACTAGCACCCGTCCTTCCAAGACACAATCCCGTTAACTAACTGTGCCAACCACTCTTAATTAAATCATGAATAAATTTTAGTTATGAGTGACATATTTTACACAAATATTTTTAATAAAGGTGCAAGACAAATTGGAGATTGAAGCACGCATTGATGATGTGGATGAAACATGGCAGGTCAGTCACCGTACACGATCGTTTAGGTCTGCGGATCAAATGTTCGGTCAGATGGGGTCGCGTAGCTTTCCACTCGCGAGTCGGCGTGGGGGACCAACAAATTTAACCAAGTGGGATGTCACGCAGTGCACCAACCAACGTTTCATATTAAGAAAAAGTTGGGTAAAAAAATTATAACCTAACCTATGACGCCGATCGAGTTGGAAAAGAAAAGGTACTCTTAGCTGCTCTTTTNAACACCCCTCCACACACACACAAATGACATTTTGAATTCAACGAACAAGTCTAATTGGACGCAGCGTGTTGTTTAATCTTGTTGAAGTTGATGATTAGTTTATTTTGATAAAAATAAATTCATAAAAAAAGATACTTTTTTTAGAAGTGGTCTTTATAAAGAAAATTTGTTTTAAATAATATAAAAAACATGAAAGAAAAATAATTTCATTTTCTGAAGTCTTGTCTTTTTTTTCAGTCAATAAAAGTGTAGTTGGTCAATATATTTCACACTGGTAATAGTAAATAATGGATAAATTATATTTATTTTGCCCATGCACATGATAACATGCATGCATTTATTAATTTTTTTTCTCAATTACAATGTAGATTCAAAATTGGAAATAAACTATAACACCTTTAATCTAAATAGTGTCAACATGTACCGTTTCTAAGACACACGGAGCATGTTGCATAAGCGGCATGGCTTGTTAATCAAGTGAGAAAAATATATTGTGTTATGAAAGAACACACACCGTTGTCTATGATAGAGTCTAAAATATTTAAATTAAGAATTCGAATTTGTCTCTATTTTTAAAATTTTCTAAAAAATTTAGAAGGCCCTTATATAAATCCTTAGTCACGACAATATTTCTCTACCCTTATTATTCTCTTCCCCAGCCATCACGAAGTTTGTTCCTTCTTCTCCTCCTTCTCTCCCTCCCCTGTAACGCCCCCAAAACGCACTCTCTTGGGCTCGGCCCGCGAGGGCTTTTCGACGACACTACATGGGCTTATAACATACATTATATGACATAATAATAATTGAAAGACATTGCAGCGGAAGAATTAAACATACTATCATGATAAGATAATAACTCATAGCAGCGGAAACATATAGAAATCCATAAAACATCTTGCCACATGTGGGCATAAATCCATGGCCAAACGTAAGGCCCATAACATGAGTCTTAGGCTCATTCGACTCGAGACATAAAATAATATAACAAGTTCATTAGATATAACCCTAATGACTTAAAAGGCCTATAAGACCTAGACACAACCATGTGCGAGTCAAGCCG